>JAHWFP010068729.1:72782-84555 GCA_023313725.1 Lithobius niger | reverse complement strand
ACAAATCAGGAGTTGGATGAAGATATTGTAGGTTTAGGACTGCCTTTACTAGGTACTCCAAGATCAGCTTTAACAGAAGTGCCATCAAGGAGCGGCACCGGCGCGACAGGGAGTGCTGGCACCTCAGCTACAACTTCAGCTCCAAGATTGCAGACAGCAGGCACAAATGGCTCAAACACGACAAATACAGTTCAAGATGATTTAGCTCAACCAGGTACTTCAGGCTTAGGTACAAATGTAGACACCCAGGGGGAAACAGAAATACAAGGTGATAGGGATATTGCTGAAAGGGAGGGACCGGACGCGGCACCCACACCCACACAAACACCACCATTTCACTTCACGAGGTCACACGGACCAGCAGAAACTCACCCATGGGTACTACCTAAGAGAATTTGAGAAGAATAAATTTTAAACACCCCTACCCCAAGAAAACAAAGGTATAAAACAACCTTTTTTTTAACGACGAAAAGATTTTAATGTTGTTCACGTAATGAAAGAGTTCAGTAAAAGATTTGACTGAAAAATCAACAATAATGTGAACGAAGATTTTTTTTTACATTGAAGTAAATGAATATAATTCAAAGAAATAAATTTGGCAGTAATTAGCACGCCTCACGGCATCAGAATCTTGGTTCAATGAATGAATGAGAATGAATGGGTCGACCCAGCGAAAAAGAATAGCATGCGATTTATTCAAAATTATGGCCATAACATTTTGATTTAATAATGATGGGTGTGTGTGAATAAGCAAGATTCTGAGTGCGAGGTTGTGTAAATCAAAAAAGATGAGAAAATTAAGAAGTGACAGGTTCGGTGTGTTAAAAGTTGTTTCATGAAGTTATAATTCGTAGAGAACTGAATTTTTTTTTAAGGCTAACAATAAATTACGAGAGGGAAATCTCAAAGCACATGCTAGAATGGATACGGTATTAAGTGGTTTGCCAAAGTTCGGAAGAAATTTGTATTTCGGACCAAAATAAGATAAGACGGGAAAAAGTTACGTCACTTTTGACGAGTTGACAGAAATAATTTTTTTTTCTCATTTTAAGCAGGGATGGAAGCATACATTTTTGAAAGTAATTATAGAAAGGAAAAATGGTATCATTAATTTTGAACAGTCAAAATAATTTAATTGGAAATTAAAAAACAGGGCATGATTTTGCGGGCAACAAGCTAGGCTAAGCAGACGGCCAACGCGAAAAGTTAAACGCATTTTTTTTCTCCTACACGGATGAGTAATTTGCTTCTAAAACGGGATCATGTTTCGCTTGCAGGCCAAAGGCAAGAGTTTGCACTGACAACGCAGACAATAGGGTAGGTTGACCGGACGTTGATTCTACACCGCTGACACAGACAATGGTTGGACATTGCAGGGAGTGGTAAAATACGGTAAACAAGTGCATTAGATTACAGCTTCAGAGGTACGAAATACGAATCGGTCATGGCCAAGCAACATGTAATTTCATGCGTGCTGTTTATTTTGGGACTCATGTCAGGGACAAACATGGACGTTGCACATGAGGGGTCGAGTACTCCACATGACGCATTAGATGTTGGCGTAGTGTTCGTTCCATTGTTTAGATCACACCTTGAATCAGGTGTATGGTTTTTGGTAATAGATATTTCGACAAACGAATTAGATCAAGGGATGGCTGATTTGCTTCAAGCATTAAAGGGATTAAGAGATAAATTATTGAAAATTAAATTAAGCGGAAATTTGACAAATCTAGTTGATTTCATAGTGGAACATGAGTTAAAATACATACAGCGATTAGTTAATGAGGCTCAAGCACGATTAATAACACTTAAGATAGCAACTCACATGACTAACAGAGGGGTGACAGCACATCATATTGAGCAAACACGTTTGAAATTAAATAGGAAAATAAAGATTAAGAAGGGGACAGTTCAGCCGACATTAAAATCGACTTCATTGATTCTGACTACCACGGGCAAACCAGAGATTCAAACCACGGAACCTTACTTTTGGAAGGCTTCTAGCGAGTTAGTTTTTAAGAGGGTAAACATCACAATGCATGAACATACAACACATGACAGGACAAGACGAGGTTTAATTAATATTGGCGGTACAATTTTGAAATTTTTATTTGGGGTAGCAGATGAACAACAATTTTTAGAAATAAATAGTCAAGTTGAGCAGATGAGCAAGACATTAAATAAGCATCAGAATGCATTACAAGGGTTGATCACAGTAGTAAATCATAGAAGAGAATTAGTAATACATAACTCAGAAGTTTTGCGGAAGTGGACAGACAATCTGAGAAATTTGGACTTGCACATGCGTGATATAGAACTGACTATCTGGCTTTCTGTAGCGATCAGAATGCTAGAATCTTCAATCTTACATTTTCATGGTGAGATAACGTCGTTCGAGAACGCAATACAGATGTTAGCTGTAAAGAAACTGGCACATTTTATTCTGGATCCCGTAGTTTTGCAGCGAAATTTGAAAGAAGTTTCTGGAAGTTTACCAGGCAATTTTCGTTTGCTGTTTGGGACAGACCGGAGTGATGTACACCTGTACTACAATGCAGTCGTTGCGACAACGGCAGTGCTTTCAACAGGGGACTTGCGCATTTTTGCAAGAATTCCCTTAGTTTCTACAAAAGGCGAATTTGAATTTTTTCAGATTGCAACGTTTCCAATTTTCCGTGAAAATAGTGAGTTAGCAATTAAGTATCAGACTCAATTTCAGTATATAGGCATACAATTGGAAAGCCAACAATACGTTTTAATGACGAATGACGCAATGTTAAAATGCATAAACATGGATAGTTTTGCATGCAGCACAAATGAAATAATAAGAACATCGTCATATATGAGTTGTGAAAGAGCTTTGTTTCTTGGAGAGGAAACTCAAGTAAAAGTAAAATGCGAACACATAGTATTAAATAACCCAAGGGAATTTTTTTTGAGAAGTACAGATAATTCATGGATATTGAGTGCAAACAAACAAGTACACATACAACAGGTCTGTAAAGATGAAAAGAATACAGGGACAACAAGCGTTAAGAGATTAATTTTAGAGAAAGGAACAAGAATAATTAAAATTGAAAATAATTGCATATGGGAAGCAATTGAATATAGGCTAGTGCCTTACTTACGGGGAATGTCAAGAATACAGGTACACAAAAATGAAATCGTAGTGCCACCGTTACAGAGTTTATTAGATTTAATGGATAAATCATGGATACAGAATTTTTCTGAGAAGTTCAATGACAAAGACTTAGGATTAGACTTACAGTCACGTTTGCCAAACTTACATTTAGATGGTGAAACACTACAATCGATAAAGCGACAATTAGAATTAGCAGAGAAAGATTTAACAGAGAAACGACACGTTTCCAAGCTTTATTGGTTTTGGTACGCGACAAGCGCGGTACTTGGATTAACGATAATTGTAATTGTAGTATGTTACCTAAGAAACGGCCAAGTTTTTAATAGGCTAGTGAAGCTATTTTTGCATAAGAATAAGGCCAAAACGAACAAGAGAAATAAAATAAATGATAGACAAAATGAAATAAATGAGTTAGAACCAGTTTCATTAGAGGTTCAAAGTATTGAAATGTTAGAAACAAGAGGTGAACTTTAAAAGTGTGAATGATTTACACAATAAGGGGGCAATAACATTGATATATTTTAAGGGATTTTGCCAAAGATAGGCAACATGCACTCATATCCGAAAGCATAAAATGCGGTCGATAGCTGTAAATGGGAAAAATAAGAATTTTAACGAAGGTGTGACGGTGGACGCCATTTGTATAAGCACATGATGTTGTAAAGAATTTTTCTTTGGGACTGGGAAACTTTCAGGTTTCGTTTTATGTTTCTGTGTATTTTCTTTCTGCAGCAACACCAAATGGAATTTAATTAAAATGTAGTATCGAGAGTGACGCATTTAGGGACGGGAAATTCAGTAGAGTACAGGGTAAAATAAGAATGATTGTGTTTTTTTTTAATGAGAAAGATTGCCACGATTAAAGGATAGATAGACTTTAGGTGAAATACTTTCGTCCGGAATTGACGTTAAACTACCACAGGGGGAATTTTAGGGTTATCTATAAAGGGAATTTTATGAAACGAATTTTTTTTTCCTTTTCTTTAATCAAAGATAAATAATGAAAAAAAAAAAAAAAAAAAAAAACAAAAAGGACAGAATGCTTTAAAATAATTTTTAATAGAGAAGAAAAGGATACGGGGTTAGACAATTTTTTTCCGGGGTGATAACTAACTCACACACAGAGGCGGACGTAAAATTGAATTTAAATTGCATCAAACTCTTCAAAGGGAATGCAGGGAGAAAAATCTTTTTCTTTTCTCTTTCTGGGGAGTACGGGATTGCGGTATCCTAAAGGCGAGATTTATGGTTTGTGGCATGGTATTTCTTCAGGGCCTCTTTCCTTCAATTTTTCTTCGAATTTCTTCTTTTTTAATTTTCAACGGCGGTAGAAGCCAGGGTGGCAGCCGAAAGCAGGTGTGAACAAAATTTCTCAAATGAGGGTCGAGGAGGAGGATTTCGCCTCCAGGCTACAGGCGGACGTTTGAAGTCCAGCATTTTGGAAGATGTAATTGTCAGTCATCCGACTTTTTTCTTTTCAATTAAGGGAACAGAGTGAGGGTAAAATAGAAATGGGACGACAAGAAACAATACGGTAAACTCGACGAGCGAGAACACGTTTTTTACGCCCTTTCTTTTTTTTTGAGAGAGATACAAAAAGGACATACTCTACTGAAGATAACCGAGAGAAATGGCGAAATAGAGGAGGAGCATGGAGAAACAAATAAATGGATAAACAAATGAATAAACAAATAAGTGTAGAGAGGTGAAGTTGAATAAATGAACAGAGTGAATATGGAATAGGCGAAGCGTCCCTCTCATATTAGGAAAAACTCAAAATAAATGAAACGAGAGGTGAAAATAATTATAAGGATTTAGTTTCGACATTGTGGAGCTGTTTAGCAAAGCATGAGAAAACCTTATTTTCAAGTTCCACGAGTCTTTAAAACTCAGCTTACTTATTTTTTTTTCTCGTTTCCCGCCCCAAGGTCTTAAATGGGAGAGAATAAAAGTAAAAGGGATGTGAATAGGGTAATTTTCGGATGGTTATATCCAAGTGGCCAAATAGGTGCCATGTTGTGAAGGGAAAAACTCAGGCTATACCGGACTAAGTAAAAAGTTTGACGGATCGCTCTGCATCCAACTTGTGTGAAAGATAATTTGAAGTTTGGTTTTCGCGCACACAAGGCTTACTAAGAGGGATCACTTCTGTCACTATCTACAAAAAATGTCGCAGGTTAGAGGGCAGACAGGACAGGCTAAGTCCAAATGAATAAAGTAAGTCTAAACGAATAATTGAAAGCGCATAGAGAAGGATTTTTTGAGGATGATAAGGGATTCAATTTTTAAGACTTATGGAAGGTCGTTCATTTGAGTGTGTGAAAGAAAGAAAATAAGATGACACAGAACAATAAGTACAATATGAGTTAATCATTGAAAAATAAATAAGAATAATTGAATGAATAAGAGCACAATAAGAAGCAATAAATAAATGGCGAAGTGTAATAATTTAAATGAAGTTTTAAGTGAATTGACAGTCATAATGAGAAATACGAGTTTGCAGAAAGAGTAACAACAGAAATATTGAAGTGTTTTGCTTTCATGAAATATGTGATTTTTTTATTGAAACATGGCGATTTCCAAGCACAATAAAGTGTATATTGTAGCTTAGGATGTTTAAGGTTAGGGGTACAAACAGGTAAGCTGATTTCATACTCACAGAATATAAAGTGCTAATGAACAATTGAAATAATTAAATGACAAATGAGAAACATTTGCTTTGAGTACATTTTAAGTGTTTGAATTAACTGTGCTTCAGTAACAAGAGAAGTGTGAATAATAGTTGTTTAGTGAGTCGTTCAGCGTCAGTGCCTGCGTGTACATGAGTCGACGAGTGATTTCTTCAAAGTGAAAAATTGCATGAATGCCACGAAATTTTTTTTTAAATGGTGAGAGTAGCGTAGAAAGTGAGGGTGATTTGTGAAACAAAGAGTAAAATCGTTTGTGCCAATGGTGTGAATGACGTAAAAGTTCACCAGTGCATCGTTTGAAAGGCAGGGTTTAGTACGTCGTTTGAATATAGAAAAGTGAATGAGAAATTTTAAATGAGTGAACGAGTGCTATGTAGGAGTGAAAAAAAAAAGCGCAGTCAAAGTTTTCCTTCAAGTGCGAAAACAAAGTAAACGTGCGTATGGAGGGAGTGCATTTGCAACAACAGAAAATTGCAGTTAATCAAAGTGAGAGTGCAGTGTTAAAAGCTCTCTCATTAATAAATAAAATTGCACGTGCATTAAATAAAATGCAAAGTGAAAAATGGAGCAATTTTTTTGCAAAGTGAAATATAACAGTGATAATCCAGCGACAGTGCAAATCACGAGAGATTGATGCAGCGCAAAAGAAAAAAGAAAGTGCGTCTAAACACGCCAGATGTAAACAAAAGCTCTTCAGGGTGTTAGCTAACGATGACAACCAGATGTGGGTGCAAAGATCGATTGGGGGTACAGTGCGATTGTGATCAACAGGCCATGGAGACGGAGAATGGGGAGCAGGGTGTGAGTCATAAACACACCAACCCCACTCTTTTTTTTTTTTTGGTGAACAGTTCAACGCAGATGCACACGTTGCGAGGGGCAACGTCCAGAAAAGGGAAAATTCCTTTTTCCTTTCAAGTTGGTTCGTGTATTGGAGTGGATGAGGAGGGAGGCTCCCACCCCCCCTCACACACACACGCAGCGAAGTCGGTCGAGACTGGACTTTGACTGGCTGCAGGGCAATCACCAAACCAATTAACGGCAGGCTGCAAAGGGGAAGTGACGGTGTACCGAGACGAGACACCCCCCCTACACATCGCATATCCAAAGGAGATTCTTCAGCGAGCCACAGCAGACGGACATCTGATAGCAATCAGCGCCAGTGAAGAAGCAATAAAGATGGACAATGATCAAAGGAAGATGAGCAGCTGATAGTCATCGCCATGCGGAAGAAGAAAGAATAAACACTGAAAATAAAGCGTCAACCGCGCAAAGAAGCGACATAACCAAGAACTTTAAAACTACTAGTAAAAAGAGAACATTAATGCAAAAGGACACTGCAAGTTTTAAAGCAAATAAACATTGATTACATGAAACTAATGCGTTGATGCAAAGTGAAGCACAAACGAACTTTGAGAAATTAAACAGCGAGAAATAATTTTAAAGGGACATTGATAAATGAAACCAAACAATGTGAAAGTCCATTATTAAGAATAACTTTGAATTACATTTTATGTGAAGGATGATGTTAATGAATGGAAATATGAAGAGAAGTTGAGATGAGAATTTTTTTGTCATACGATATAATTAATATGTAACAATTCATATGATTATAATTTTGTGGAATTTTTTTTTTCCTTTTTCAATGTAAGTAATTTTGTAATGCGAATTTTTTTTTTTTCCCAGTTGGGATGTGCTTTTGTATGAAACCAATTGAAGGATTATTAACACTTAATTAATTACAAAGATGATTATGATTTAAGGTCACAAGTATTTATAATTTAAGGAAAATTCAGGAGAATTTTAATTTTTCAAAAGGTAGGGTGGTGTAAGAACCGTAATTACAGCAGTTTTTGTATAAGTTTTATGAGCGTAGGGAACGCTAAATAGGACAGCTTGGGAGGTGAGTGGATGCAACGAAACGCCATAGCCAAGATCCAGAGTGTGAACTAAGACACATTTTGGATTAACACTTCAGTTGTTTTTAGTTTATAGTTTTTAAAGCAGATTTCGGAAATATAAATGCAATAAAATTAATAAGCTTAAAATCCATTAAAAAGTAAATTTAATTAACCAATGACAATTACGAGCGATGCAGTCTTGAAAAGGTTAAGGCTCGTTAGCCAATCAAGTGCAGTCAAGCGAACGCAAAAGCTTTGACGTCACAATGGGATTCCCCTTTGCTCGGGATAGAGATGGAGAAACGCGACAGGGAAGAGAGAGACGGGCTCCAGCCAGGATGAACGACACTTAAGCCTCCTGCACGATACTTGTTGGCGGGACAAAAAGGAGTGATGCGGAAAACAAGTTAGGAGATGGGCGAATGAGACAGAGAACCGGGGCAAAGGCACAGCATTCGACAACCTCATAAATTGTGAGTATGAAAAAGGCATGGATATAAATTAGAGACAAATTAGCTTGATAACAGTTTTCGGAATAGAAATGATGTGACCAAATTTAATGAACTAAATCTTAAATATCGAAAATTGAATTGAATAATCTTTAAATGTTCTTAGCTAATATCTTTAGCTTACATCACTTAGTTAAGGATAAGAGTGTCAATTGTGAAACAAGCACACATGTAATAAAAATTAAACAAACCATCAAGATTGTTGAAGATGGAAGGACCGTTGTTAATAATCAGTCAATGGTAAAGAATTTAAGGTAATGTGCAAAAATGTCAAAGAATGATTTGTTGATTTAAACCAAGGAATTTGAGGATGATGTTGGTGAACTCACCAAGTGTTTTCTGTATAATTACCTATGTTCTTTTTTAGTGTAAATAAATGTTAATTGTTTTATTGTTTCTTATCCGAGTCACATCACTTTCGAAACATGCACGGCCTGTTGATTAAGTGCTTAAGTTTTCATTTAGCTGAATTGAACTAAAATGGTAAGACCTATAAATTAGGCGACCGTAAAGTGCATCCTTTGGACTTGGTTGGATTATAATTCTTTTCCTGACAAATTTATAAAGAATTAAGTAAAGAATTAACCTGACAATTATAAGAAAATAAATGAAATGGATCAAGTTAAGTTTTAAAATTAAGATAAAATACTGAACGCAAATTTAAGTGCTAAACCGCTCGAGCACAACAAAATCCAACAAAGCACCCAAAGGGCAACTTTACAGAAGCACTAGGTTGTGCCTTCCCTGTTTTAAGGGCCATGTCGGCAGAAATCTGTTTGTTACTGGTGGTGAACTCATCACAGAGTTTGGCGGCTTCAGTTAACGTCCCAGTTTTAATCTGGTCCGGCAACCACTTGCGCAGTGCAATAGTACACGATTTGGTGAATTGCAGAAGGATTAAATTAGCCAACTTGTGGTAGCTGCTATTTACTTCAGCTAAAGATACCCATCTGGAAAATAGGGTTTTTAACTCAAACGCATGTTCATGGAACAATTGCTCTGGTTCACGTTCAAGGGAACGAAACTGGGCTTGAACCGACTCTTTAGTGTGAACAAACCTTTCTAGTAACTTATTTTTAACTAGGTCGTAATCGTGCATTTCTAAAACTGACATTTGATCACACACTTTAATCAAAATTTCTCCTAAGAGAGGTTGAAGTCCGATGACCCATTCAGTTTTATCGATTCGTTGGGTTTCTATAGTCTTTTCAAAGATTTTCAAAAAGCTATTAATTTCCGATTTGGAAGTCCACTTATTTACAAGTCTGACAGCGTCAACAATTTTACCAGGTTTGTTTACAGGGACATTGGGAGTAGGAGTTACTGTACCACTGCTGTGGCTTGAACTACTATTAAGATTCCCAGCCGTTAGCCTTGCTAGTTCGATCTGCTTGTCTAATTTTAATAATTCACGAGCACTAGCGTGTTCGCTAATTTGTGCTTCTTGCTCCTTTACTAGAGCGTCCCTATCCCTAATTTGTGCCTCTTGGTCCTTTAGGGCTAATTCGTGAGCCATTCGTTTGTCCGTGTTGGCCATTTCTAAAGCTTTTAACCTTAATTCTTCTCCCTAAGTGAAAGCTCTTGCTCTTTGGCTGCTATTTTTTCTTTGTAGAATAGTAGCCTCTCTCTTTTCTATAGCCGAGGCTAGTTTGTCAGAGAGGTCGTCTAAGGAAATTTTTTCTTCCTCAACGGCATTTTTCAAAATAGTAACTGACTCGTGTCTAGTTTTACTAACGGTAAGGCCTAATTTCAAACAGGACTTTTTAAGTTTTTTATACTGAATGTCTTTAATGACATCTTCAAAATCATCCATGTTGGACATTTTTAACTTTAAGCTTCAAAATAAATCTCTTATAAATGAAACTTCGCCATTAAAAATGCAGCCGCAAATTAATTTACTTTAAATTGAGCAGAGCGAGTTACTTAAAACACTTCTCTCCCAACTCCCGTAAGTTTTAGCAAAAAATACACTTATTTTAGACCCAAAGCACTCAGGTGTATAAACAATTAAAATACCTAAAAGGCTCTTAACTATAACACTCGGCTTGGCGGCCTTAAGCATATCTTATGCACACTTACCCCGTACACAATCACTGTGCGGTCAGTCAAGTCCGATCCAAACTTCCCACCTGATGAATGAATAGGCTTGCACACTTGTTACGGTAGTCATCTCGGGTCGAGGTCTACTGCACTGGAACGATGGTTGGCGTTGTCCAAGATCTACTGAATACTGCTACGGAGCCTCACGTCCTGGAATCGGCTGAGTCCTTCTTGCATAGGTTGGTCCACGGCTTGTTGATTTCCAAGTCGGGGGGTGGGCCCGTAGGGGCTGCTATCCTTGCATCCTGACTCCGGAACTGGCTTTGTGCAATGCGGACATCTTTTTCTTGTGACTATAGTGTCGGAGTAACGGACATCTTGGTTGAAGAATTGTTCAACACAAATGGCATAGTAGGATGGCAGGGGGGAAACGCTTGTAGGAACAGCACCTGTTCATCCCACCGCTGCCACCATTTGTAACGGCGGATGCTACAACGGAGTAGGTGCTTGTAACATCGCCGGCGCCTGGTGTACCTGGGTCTTACTATCTATCACTCTGCGTTGATTTCACATACTTTTTTGGGTCAAACAGCACAACTGCTACTGTCCCGCTGCCACCAAGGTAGGAAAAAGCTAGCCAAGTTAAATTAAAAGAGAATTGTCTTAAATACTAACTTCCAGCAATCATTGAACTAGTACACCAACTGGCGTTTAAAACTCCTGGTTTTATTTTAAACAAACATGTTAAAGGTGACACTTTACATTTGGAATACCATTTACAACTTAGTTTTTAGTTTAAAAACGTTACTTGAATTTACATTAAAATTCGCACTTGAACAAGAATTATGTTCACAAAACAATTTCAAATAGAAACAATGGTTTAGGCAAGGGGATTTAGCAAAGAGCCCTCTAAATTACAAACAGCCTCGGCTACCTTATAAAAGTAGACCTGGTTTACAGTTTTGTTTCAAAAGGGAACACCCAAAAGATCAAACCGTACCCATCGAAATTCAAATTAGAAAACGGATGTACGCTCCATGAAGTACTACGCTTCTGCAAATCTAATTGACCCAATGGCCTTTATTTACATTAAGTTAGATTAATGAAAACGGTGAAATGTAAGCTGTTTTTTAGAAAGGGACCGTGAACCCTTATGTTATGGCCGCTAACATCCTAAATGCCGTTTGGCTTAACGAAGCATAAGTTTACATTCAAAGCTAAAGGTTAGGTTAGAATTAAACTATAAATTTTGAATTCAGAGTCCAAAAGATAAACTTTCAATTTAAACTAAGTTATACGAACCAACTACCTTTGCCCGGCATGACAACAATCGGACCGCAGCATCTCCACTCCTGACCGGCGTAGCTACCACTAGCTTTGAGATTCCTGGGCTGTGCTAACGAATGTCTCCTGTAGCTGGGTTTTATACCTGCTGTCTGACAGCCAGGTAGAGGGAAAGGGCTACCTGTAGGAGAACGATTGGGGGGGGGG
>JAHWFP010068729.1:37248-72682 GCA_023313725.1 Lithobius niger | reverse complement strand
GGGGGGGGTGGAGCAGGGTAGAGGGGCCAAGGATGGAGGAGGGAAACTGACTGGCCGGCCAGGCTGTCACTACCGGAATTAGGCATGGCAGCGCGGACGGGCAGGGTTGCTTTGCGTTCTGAGTGGATGGGGAATTGAATACTGCAATCTGGTTGGAAGGGAATATTGGCAGCTAAGAAAGCAAAGAGAATTGCCGACTTTAGTGACTTGAGAGGCCTCAGAAACTGAGTTTTGAACTCGCAACGTGAATAGGCCTATAATTTAAAACTACGATATTAGGTATCGCAACTATTGAAGGAGGGGGGGGGGGTGGAAACGAAGTGTTAGCCCAGAATTGACATTGGCTTTGGGAAATAAACTGATATTTACAAGACATGATTTTAATTGAAGGAAAGCTAGTTTGTTTTCTTTTGGAAGGTAGCTACGGTCGGAGTTTGGACGGAGATGCTATTAAAAATAATCACAAAATAAACACTGGGTCCGTAAAAATAAACAAACATAAACGAAGAGCTCCGGTAGGGTTCATGGCAAGAAATTAAGTTTACCAAAGTGCATTTGAGTACAAAAATAAAAGGTTAAATATACCAGCTTAGTATTTTAAAGATGCTATAACGCATTTGAATTAATTTTAGTTGTTTGCAGAAGCAGACAAGTGAAATTTTGACAGTCGGACATTTTTCATAAATAACATAAGTCGTCACTCGGTTTACAAATAAAAAATATTGTGTGTGTTTTCACATGTATGTGAAGTTAAGCACCAGTGAATGGAAGCCCCTCCTAAAACACAACTAAGCTAGTGTTGTTGGCTTTATGCCTGAAAGAATAAAATACAAAATAATACAAGTTTTGGAAAACGGCGACCGGAAATGAAGTTCACTACGGCGCAGTTTGACCGACTTTTCTTAGTGATGCCATTTAATAATGGAGAAGAAATTTAAGGATGTTTTTGGGCAGGATGTTAGAGGATGGGTTCTTCTATTAAGAGCTGCAAGAATTGGTCGATTCGAAGCGTTTTCCATGGAGATATGCCTATTTATATAGCGAGGTGTTTTTGGTGCGGCAGCCAAAAGAAAAAAAAAGTGTTCGTTGAAAAAAGAAGATTTCTGCCCTCAGGTTCTTGCTCGGCGGTGTTAAGGTGGCCTCACCACGAGTGTCGAATACAAGACCACGTTTCCAACTGTGCCGGGGTTAGGCCTGAATTCGCTTATTTACACCGAAACCCAGTTGGTTCAGCAGGAGAATTGTTTGGTCCCGGTTGTGTTCTAGATGAAAGGGGTCTTGGTTGTTGAGTGCCGAGTTGTCGAGGTAAGCATTCGCTTGGATTTGTTGTTGGTGTAATGTTGCTAGGATCGGTTTTAGGACCATGGTGAAAAAACTGTTGGTGCTGCATTCAAACGGAAAAGAATACAGCGGAATTCGTAGATCTTTTGGTTGTATATGAAACAGAAAAAGTGAGTTGTTGCTGGATGGAGAAGAACATGAAGGTAAGCATCTTCTAGGTCGATTGAGACTGTCCAATCGTTTTGATGGAAAGATTGACGGATCGATTCCAGAGTCTCCAACTTGAAGTGGTGGTTGGAAATGAATTTGTTGAGTGGTTTCATGTTGAAAATTAGCCATAGGCCTCCTGTTTTCTTCGGTCGGGTGAAAATTGTGCTGTTTAAAACTCGGACCCAGGTTGTGCATTCTTTGATAGCCTTCTTCTAAAGAAGTTGTGATATTTCGGACGATAGTGTTTCCGACACTGGTGGAATGAAGTCCCAAGGAGGGGATGTCGCCAAAGGAGGCTTTAAAAGAAAAGTTGGGGGAAAGCCGTGCTTGATTATTGAAAGGACCTCTGTGTTGTGAGTTAATTTTTGCCAGGCTGGTAGGAAATGACGAAGTCTTGCACCGACTGGAAAGCAGGAGAGACGAATGGCGTCATTGTTAGCTTTTACGAAAGGAGCTTCTGCCTACTGGTGACGAGTAGTGGCTACGTCGGTCCAGGGTTGACGCACGTTTGTGCTGGTTGCGTTGGCCGAAGCGAAAGCGTGGTGGTTGGTCTGACCAAAAGGGCTGAGGTTGCGTGCTTTGAGTGCCGGGGTTTTCGTTCATTCGGTTTGTGGACGAAGAGGTTGTGGGCCTGAGGGCAGAAAGGGGTGCGAAGTGCGACTATGTCGCAGATAATCTGGTACAGTCGCAGACAAAATGTGCAGTTTTGACCAAATTTCTGCCGTTTCGCCAATTTTTTGACCGATTTGGACATTCCAATACACCACTTTAAGTATAAGTATAAGCAAGAGGTATACTCTTGGTATATCTTGGTATATACTCTTGGTATAAGTATAACTTTTTTTGCTCACCCAAGTTGGGTATTATGCAAAAATCCAATACACACCAAAAAAGACAAAATCAATCCAAAAGAGAAGTTAATAAATAGTAGAGTGACTGCAGACAGGAGGACTGCGACCACGCCTCAAAGATATCTCAAAGGAAGTCACGCTGCCACACACCACGCTCGCTGTTGGTAGCGCGTTCCTATGTTTGACAGTGTCAGGGAAGAAAGTGCGGGCAAAAAAGTTCCTTTGGCACTGAAACAACCTAATCTTTCTTGGATGGTCGTGACGTCCAAGGTAGTCATGGTGGCTCATAAAATTTATAGGATTCAAAATTGTATCACCAGTTGCCACCCGTAACAGGAGAGTCAACCGATGCTCCAGCCTCGTTCTCTCCAAAGTGGTCCAGCCCAGGTCTCCCATTAAACCAGTGACACAAACGTCCCGTGCCCAAGTATGGTAAACCATCCTTGCAGCTCTTCTCTGCAGCCCTTCTAAAGCCACAGCCTCAGATCCCGTTGATTGCCAAACAGCAGATGCATAACTGAGGTAGGGTCTAGCAAGCATGTCAAAAAGAGTTTTCCTCACACCGACAGTCGAGTCCCACATCACACGACTAATAAACCCAGTTTGCTGGGCTACCTTCGTCAAAACACAGTGAATATGACTGGACCAGGCCAAGTCGGCAGACAAGAGAATCCCAAGATACTTAGTTTCGTCAACCTGCCTGATCTGTACATTTCCAACCTTGTAAACTACATCACAAAGATTACCAGTCTTACGGCTCACTCGCATGGAAACAGTTTTGCTGGGATTCATGCACATGCCCCATTTATCGAACCACTGTTCCATTACGACAATGTCCTCTTGCAGAATTTGACTGTCAGCAAAGGATGAGATGCGCCTGGCCACTCCACAGTCATCGGCAAACATCGCGCTGTCCGACCTAAACTGGCTGGGGAGATCATTCACATAAAGAATACAACAAGGGCCCAATCACAGACCCCTGCGGTACCCCCGAGGTAACGGGGACCTCTGCAGACTTTACACCCTCCAGCTGCACAAACTGTGAACGACCAGTAAGGAAAGCCCCAATCCACATCAACACTTCCTGGCTAAAACCAAACGACTGCAGTTTTGAAAGTAGAAAACCATGAGGCACCTTGTCAAAAGCCTTCGAGAGATCAAAAAACACAACATCAGTAATACCCTCTTCATCCATGGTTTTAGCAAGTCTGTGAATAAAGCTGGCTAACAACAACTCGCAGGATCCTCCCTTCCTGAAGCCAAATTGCTTAGCACTAAGTAGTTCATTTTTCGTTAAATAGTCCGCCATAGCCTTATCAATAATGTGTTCTAATATTTTGCAGGGGATGCTAGTAAGAGAAACAGGCCTATAATTCTTAACATCATTCTTCTTACCAGATTTATGTATTGGTGTAACTGCAGCGCGCCTCCAGTCATTAGGAATTTGCCCAGCATGAATAGATTGCACAAAGATAGTACACAAATACCGTGACACAACTGTTGGGGCAAGCTTTAGCATTCTGACAGTAACATAATCAGGACCGCACGCTTTCGAGTTGGGTTGCTTCAGAATATAACTCTCAATGCCCTCTGGCCGAATATGAATATTTGGCATGAGACAAGTCCGTGTAGCGACACTTCCATGGCCAACAATATTAACATCCTGCAAAGGATTAAACACAGATTGGAAAAATATGTTGAAAGCATTTGCCCTATCCACAGGCTCGGATGTACACACATGCGCTGTCCTTGCGAAGAGATTTATTGTATCGCCAGAAGGACTTTGGCTCTGTCTTCAA
The DNA here is from genome assembly GCA_023313725.1 of Lithobius niger. Lineage (NCBI taxonomy): Eukaryota > Metazoa > Arthropoda > Chilopoda > Lithobiomorpha > Lithobiidae > Lithobius > Lithobius niger. The sequence continues at coordinate 68,541 of JAHWFP010068729.1, read as the reverse complement.
TTTTCTACCAAGGTTTACATGGAAACTCTTCCTGGCCTCTACCAACACTTGTTTAGTCTCTTTGCGGACAGCCAGCAAGTAACTGTCACCCTTGTGGAACCGCCGAGCTCTTTTTAGACGCCTCAGTGATGACTTAACTTTCCTGGTTACCCAAGGTATATCCTTACTGGGTGTAAAATGATACTTAGGTACAAACTTTTCAACTGTACTAAGTAAATCATGCTTGAAGCACATCCAATTTTCTTCAACAGAGTTAAGTTTAGAATAAGCATTAAAAGCAAGGTAACGCTCACTTAATTCCGACTGGAAGCCTAAAATGTCCGCACGTTGAAAGTGTAAGGCCGTAATCGTTTTGGTGGCTTGCGTAACAAACACAATGGGGAAAACCGTGCGGACCACACTATGATCACTTACTCCAGGAAGTGTGCAGACAGACGTAATATCAACATTGGTAAAAATTAAATCTAAACAGTTGTTGCCCCTGGTAGGTTTGTCGACAACTTGCTTTAATCCAACCAGGGTGATCAGAGATTGAATACTGTTTTGAAGCACATTTTGCTCCTTGAATGTAACTGGACCTTCATGCTATCTGAGTTCGGGTAAGTTAAAGTCACCAGCCAGTATAACATTTTTAGATCCCGTAGCCTTGGAGAGCAAAACATTTTGCACGCTTTCAAGAGTAATTTTGTCCCCCTGGGCACGATAAGCACAAACCAAGGAGATGTTCCTTTGGTTGTTTGCCACCTCACATGCACAAAATTCCCCTTCACCATCCGTAACACTCTGCCAACTTCTTAGTCTATTGTGAACTGCAATCAGAATCCCGCCACCACGGGAGCCCGTCTCTTCGATACACGTTATAGCTCTGCGGAAAGAATTCAGCTGAGCACTCATTTGTGCTCAACCAAGTTTCAGTTCCAAACACAACATCCGGATCATCCTGCAGTAACAGATTCAATCTCCTTATTTCGAAGACTTTGAAAATTGACAAGCAAGGTGTGAAGTCAAACTGATTTATCACGTTTATTTGAAGTCGTGTCCGTAATAGCTGCATCGGGTAAGGTAGAAGATGTAGAGGCGACCTGACTAATCATTCCCTCGTTACCACTCTTTTTGGCCCAAAAAGCTCTTGCTTCCTCCCGCTGCTTCGGTGTCAAGTCGCGAGTAATAGTTCTTCTTTCACTCTTCGATCTTTTCCTGTCGGCTGCATGGATCACAGAATCCCTGTCCAACTGTTCAGTAAAGGTTAACTTCAAGGGTCGGGAACTGTCGCCAGGCCTACCAATACGAATCACTCGCAGTATGACCCCGTCATTAATGTCCAAGCCAGTTGCTTCCCTCAACCGGTCGGTGGCTTTCTTCCGATCAGAAGCAATCCTATCCTGCACAGACTCCGAAGATGATTCTGGAAGTCCGTACACGATAATGTTTCGCCTCCTTGCTTCTCAGTCGTCCCTCTCTCGAATCTCCGCGAGAGACGCAGAGATCCTTTTCTCAGTCTCATCTCTGCCATCCCTGCTATCCTGGTGGCGTACTCCCAGAACATCGTCCAAAGTCGAGGAGGACAGAGCATCTTTAATCCTTGAATCAATGAGCCTCTCTGAGTGTAATTTTTTAATTCAGTAACAACCTTACTAAGCTTCTCACTTTGGACGTCCATGGACAATTCAATGGAGGATAGCCTACTTTCCATTTTAGCAATGGAGCGAAATGCATCTTTGGATAATCTGCACTCCCCACAAACTCACCAAATGTTAAGGCTACCTCCACGTAATACATCGCCCACCTTCTTTGATAAGCCAGCATACTCCAAGTGGTAGAAGGAACAGCAGGTTTCACATGAAACACAGTTTTTCCCGAGTCCTTGCACTCCTCCTTGCATACAGTGCACAACTGGTTAACCATCCTGGAAGAGCAGACCAACTACAGATCAACAAAATGCAGACAGACCGAGTCAGCACAACGAATACTGTTAAGCACTAGCCCAGTATGCCCAAACACAACCTCTGTGAGACAGAGACACAGAGACAGGAAAGGCAGTGCCACAAATTTTGCATTTAACAGGCCTCTTCCCACTACGATTTAATCAAATGCACAGAAAATATGTACCCGTGACAAGGCAGCATCGCAGACTTGCATTTAAAAGGCCTCTCGCCACATTTGACTTAAATCTGCTACTGTAACGTGTTCTACAGTTGAAAGTGCATCACCACGGAGTTTACACTTGTGAGGCATCTCACCAAACTGCGATAGACAGTACTAATGTAAATGTTTCTACAGACGAAAAAATCCAAAGCAAGGCTACTCTTAGGCAATAAGGAATCACCCTTGTTTATGAAAAAGCATCAGCAACAACCAAAATTTGAAAATAAACTTCACAAATTAATTTCACTTCCAAAACCAAGATGGCGACTCCCAGTAAAAGAAAACACCGCTACTTAAATTGTAATTTAAAAACAAAATAGTCCTCGTAGGCGTATAAAAAATATCAGCAAACCGTTCATAGGGTATTCACGTTTCACTCCAAACGGTCCAACAAACTAAAAGTAAACGAAATCTCCGAACAATCTTCTAACTAGAGCTCACACACGTGGAGCTGCCCCATAGTTGCTCGCACGCTATGTACTCGTGTGTAATCGTCTCAACGAGACCTGTCCAAGAGTCAGATCAATAGAATAAAGCACTGAAAAGTTATTCAGTAAAAACCAATAAATATGCACGTAGCCATACGAAAAAACAGATTACCTGCGGACAATTTTTCCTGGACAATTGGTGTCGCAGACAGTGGCAGAAAATTCTGCTTTGGGGGTTGTGGGCTTGTTCCAGTCCTCCGTTGGTGGCTGGGAGATTGATATCTTGTTCCTGTGGAAGGGACGGTTGGCTGATTGGGGTTGTTCAGGTTTCGGTTTTATATGATGTCTAATGCGGTGCGAGGGTCGGGTTTAGTCCTCAGAAAAGGGTATCGGACTCATGGATCAGCCGATTTCGAAGACGATGTCTCGTCTCGTCGTTGAGGTTGTTGGTTGATTTTATTGTGAACTCACGTAAAATGAGGGTGTTCGTAAATAGAGCCCTCATTGCCCAGTTCAACGAATGGTAAGTTGCGAAGCTGACTTTCTGAAAGAGTTGCGAAATAAGCGACGAAAGGTTAGGGATCTCTTCGGGGCTGACATCGGCGGAAAGCTTCTGACAGAGGGCGTTGACTGCCGTGTTTAGGACGTTGGCGCCTGGGATGCTGCTCGTAGACTCATTCATAGACATTTGTCATTGTCGAAAAGGACGAAGGTTGGGACCTCACCTTTCTTCGGGATGGATAGGGCTGTGCCGAAGTCCAGCCTTACTTCACTGCAGAGGAACTCGCATTCCGTGAATGTGTCGAAATGACATGGGTTTGTTGCGCCATCGCCAAAAGGGCCAAAGAAGCTTGCTTCACGGCACAGGCATGGAGCGGGAGGGTCTTTGTTCAGGATTAGAGGTTCACCTTTGCCGAGCAGGGACCCCTCGTTGCGTAAGAGGCATGTCAGGAGGGTGGTCGCTTACCCGAGCAGATTGCAAGGTTTGGAGTCACGGTCCCGTAGAGCGATGCCAAAATCCGTTTTCAGACCTCTGTTGATAACGGTAGTGTCAGCAGACTGAGACGGCTTGTAGAGGAAGCAGTCCGGCACTGTTTCTTCGACTGTCTTGAGAAGGAAAGCCAAGGATATAGTTGGATCGTCGAGTGACGGAAGAGGGGTCTGGGCTGGCAGAAAGGAGCCGTCTTTGTCGGCAGGAGTCACTGGTGGGTAGGATGGTTTTCGTTTTTTAACAGTGTCGGACGAATGCTGAGAAGCACGTTTTCGGCTTTCGTGACTGGCGGACAAGGCTACCAAGTCTTGACTACGGGCGCGGCGTACGGAAGACGTGCAGGATGGGGGCAGCATCGTTTCTTTCGAGTGTTCTCGGAGGGCGGAATCGACCAAACGATGGACTTCACTACATGTGACGGCTTGTCTTTGTGAGAGGAGTTGGAGGAGTTGGACGAAAGGACCAATGGTGAATTTGGAGCTGGTGGGGGATCGAGAGCAGAGACGATCCGACTATAGCTTCTTTTCGCTTCACAATAGGAGTCTTTAGCTCAGATGCTGCTGCAGAATCTTTTCTACTGGAGTGGCATTGTGGTAGGCCCATGATGTGGAGATTGCTCTGACTTCGTTGCTGTCACTATCATGCTTTTGCTCGTGCTTTGCTTGTCGTATTCAGCTTCGATGGTCTTCTTGATCCAGCGGGATACCATTACTGCGGATGTTTCGCCGTAGTGCGAGTCTGTGGGTAGGAAGAGTTGATTTCTTCCTTTGCGGATGTCTTCGTGTTGGGTCCGAGTCAAGTAGAAACATAACGCACGGATTGGGCATAACAGGCGTTCAGGTTCATTCCCTACCATGTTGGATAGTGCTGGAAAGGTGATTGGTTTTGATGGCTCAGAAGGCTTTTGAGTTTTTGCACGAAAATTTGTTCTGGGATGGATAGTTACAGAGGAGAAATTCGGGCCGAATATGCAGAAGGCTGGGTCGGCTGAAAGGGCTTGTATTTCGGAGCAGCATAGACTGGCTGCTCGACTTCCATCAGGGATTGAAGGATGAGTGAAAGGTCTCCATCAGTCACTGTGCTCCGTGTTGTTGGACGTTCGTTTTCGAAGGAACGGAGTAGTACAAAAATATGATAGTCATCTAGGAGTTTTGTTTTGTCAGCTTCTTTGAAAACTGAGTTTAGTGCTGAGCGGTAGACAAGGATTGTTGCGCCTTCGAGTTTTTCTTTGTAGGAGGTAGGGAAGAGGGGAATCGATTGGTACACCAATGAATCCATCTAGACCAGTGGCTGTCGTACATTCGGTTTGTTGAGTCCCTGGTTCGGCTTCCTCTCGATTGAAATCCAGCCTTCTTGAGAAGTTTGATGATAGTAGCCACCCGTGTGAGTTTAGGTTGGCTAAGTTCGGGTGGAGTTTTGATCCTTTCTGTTGTGATAGAAGATCGGAAAGAACGGGAAGACTTCTTGGAGTGTCGACTACCAGGTTTAGAAAGTGGGGTTAAAATAAATACGGATGCAAACCTATTTACGTTGCTTTTTGGACTTATATGTCAGACTGGCGAACCACGGTGCTGATGGCCAAAGAGGTGAGACTAGGAGAAAGAGGTTTTGGCTTTCTTCTATTTTCTGAAGAACCTGCGGTAGCAGTTTGAATGGTGGGAATAGGTAGGCATAAAGGTTGTGCCAAGGATACGTCAGGGTGTCGACTGCTATTGCCTTTTCGTCCGGAATCGGGCTGATGTAATGGGGAAGTCTGGCATTGTGCTTCGTGGGAAACAGGTCTAGCATCGGTGTGCCCCAGATGTTGAAGAGATATTCGCAGATGGATTTCTTGAGGCTCCATTTGCCTGTCGGAGGTTTCCGGCGTAATAAAGAGTCTGCAATCACATTCCCGTTGCCTGGTATGTGTAGTGGTAGCAGGGTGATGTTTATGACGCAGAGGTTGAAGATTTCGAGATGATCATGCGAAGGAGTCTGGATTTTGTTCCCCCTTTCCTTGCAGATGTAGGCTAAAGCTGTGGTGTCGGCTTGAATCTAGATCACTTGGTTTTGGATTTGGGTCCGAAAGTGTTCGAGGGCCAGTTGGATTGTTCGTAATTCGAGGATGTTAATGTGTTCTTTGTTGCTTTTCGGCCAGCACCCCGAGATTTCTTGGTTGTCCAAGTGGGCTCCCCACCCTTCGTTTGAAGCGTCTGTAAAAAGGAGGCGGTTGGGTGGTGTTTCGTGGAGAGGTACAGTTTTTGCCAGGTTTGTGATGTCCGACCACCATATAGGCTTTCGTAGGGAAAGTCGTTGTCGAGATTCTTCATTACATCTGGCCATTCTTGGTAATCCAACCAACAATCGATTCGGTGGTAGTGAAAGGGCCTGACCATGCATCGACAGTTGTTTTATTGAAATGATTGACGGATTGTAAACGAGCGCCACCGAAAAACGCCTGTTTTTCAAAAATTTGAAATTTTTTTTCTTGAGGCACCCAAATGCCTCGCCGAGGCATATCTCGCCGTTTCTGCAATAATGGTCCGATTCTTACAAACTCTTCAACATTCAATAGCCTGTCCAAATACAAGACTCTTGGGGAAGCCCAAATCCTGACTTTCCACCAGGAAGAACCATTAAACTACGTTTGAAGATCACCTCAAACCCACCACATCGCACCTTCATCATGGCCGCCATTACTGAAACTTGTATTTATGTATTTTTATTTTATCCTTTTCCTTTTAGGGCAAAAAGCCCGAACACACTAGCTTAGTGCATTTTAAGAGGAGCTTCCTCTGCGAAGGTACTGAACCTCGAGGATTTGTACAGACAACAATTTGAAGTGTGATATTTTTTATTGTGTTTGTCGGCCGCAATCCATATGAAAAATTTCCACAACGATCAATTTTTCCAAATTAAACGTTAACCGTTCCCAGTTACTTAATGCGTTATAGCATCCTACTAAGCTAGTTTATTTAACCACATTTATACTTTTATAATAATCTTTTACCCCCAGAAACGCTATCGTATGTCCAAACGTACTACGACCTGGCATTCAACCGGACACGAATTTTCAGTGTATATATGTTTGTTTTAGTTCTCCTCTGGACCCGACTGAGACCTTTCAAACACTACAGATAGCTTGATCTACTATTAAAAACCAAAAGATGTTCATAAAATATCTGTTCAAACCCAATCCGAAAGTCAAACTGTGCAAAAACTTTAAATCCTCAAACCCCCCCCCCCCCCCACAGCCAAAACCAGTCGTGGTGTATAACACTGCAGTTTACAGTTAAAGCTTATAAAATTTAATAGTAATGCTTTATCCATTACCCAAGCCAAAGTATTAAGCTTTAACAAGAGCCTATTCACGTTGCAAACATGTAAATATTCAATCCGTAGCCAATAATACAAAGTAAAGGCCTATTTTCCAATGTTCAATTGAGTAAAACTCGAAACAGGCCTGTCCTTTCCGTTTACATGTCCCTACTCCTTCAAACGGCTCTGCACCCAGCCCCTTTGTTCAACCGACTTCTCCTCCCACTTTCCATTGTTCTCGAGGCCCTCAGCCAATCAGACCCCCGCAGCTATCCTCGGCGTCCGCGCCTACTTCCGGTATTGTGTATAAAACCCCAGCCCCAGAACTCAATCGTTAGCACAGCTCACAGATCTCAAGCTAGAGAAGGGTCACGCCAGTCGGGAGTGGAGACGCCATGTCCGGAGAATGCCATGCCGGGCAAGATGGTAGTGGTTCGTATGTTATAGTTTAGCTTTTGAAAGTTCAGTTTAGGACCCCCATATTCTAAATTTTAGTTTAAAAACGTAAACTTAACTCTCTAGCTAGGGAAAATTATGGTGGAGACGCCTGTAGCGGCATCTTAGGTTCCCTCTCCCCATAACGTCAGAGTGGTTCTCTTACTAAAAACCAACTTTTCCAGTTTAATTTAAATGGATTTTTAAACTTAAACTAATTGACGGTTTGATCTTTGTGGAAGTCAAATTGAAACAAACTGATGCCTAAGTATAAAATTGCCGGGCTTTTTATTACTTAGAACAGTTCTCGAGGGAACTAAGGGAGGTTGATCTTTTTGTACTTGGAAAACTTAGAAACATAACTGTGGACGGTTGATCATGTAGAAACATACTGTCAGACTTTTATCAGTTGCGGCTGTTAAGTCTTGTGGGTGTCTCCGGGAGCACCTAATATTACTTTTTCTATTGTGAAAATTTAACTTTTACTCAAACACAAGCGTTGTTTGTTTGATTTGTGAAATACTAAGTGTATATTCAAATTTGTTGCTTTTAAATAATTTATTTCAAAAGCTTTCAGAAGCAAAACGTAATGTAAAGTGTTCTTTATTATCTATTGCATAAATAAAACCAGGAGTTTTAAGCTTCAGTCGTTTGCTAGACTTGATTAATTGTATTTTAGTGTAAAATAATTATGTAGCTCATCTTTAACTTTAGGTAGTAAAACAGTTAAATCCACCGTTGGTGGCAGAGATACCGACAGTTTAAGGTTAGACCCCTTTAATTAGGACTGGCGCTTCATCCCCTATGCTGGGACAGTGTCCATGCTGTGTTGAATAACGTAAAAAGTCGTCATTAACACCGATTAACCTCAAGCTGAAACTCCACGTACACCAGGGAAACCGGGGGCGTTACAAGCACCTAAGCCGTCGTAGCGTCCTCCGTTACAACTGGTGGCAGCGGTGGGATGAACAGGTGCTGCTCCCGTCAAGCGTTTTCCCCCTTGCCATGCTACATGCCTAGAAGGATGCAAGTCACTTCAACCTAGATGTATGTGGTCCAGCCAAATATGGCCACGAAGCAGATGCCTGTGACTAAGTTACAAACAGTCACGAAGCAGAAGTCGTACTAAAGCAAAAAATAGTACAACCCCCGCCGCAGCTCTACCCACTGCCGGCGCCAGGAAGCAACAGCTGCCGCTTCCAGTAGACGTCCTCCAGCCGAGAGCCGTCTCAACCCCAACCGATGCTGTAGGAGAAGAGGCCCGAGAGGGGAACTACGCTCCGTGCAGCCAAGCCGTGGATTTTGCGTGCAACGCCGAGGTCCCGTGGATTTGACCGCCAGTGACGATCGACTCCGGAAAATCAGTGCCGGACTTCCCGTACTACGGTGGAACGGAAGGACAGACTGACCGTACAGCGATTGTACAATTGGGTAAGTGTACACGAGATATGCTTAGAGGCCGCCAAGCCGAGTGTTGTAGTTGATAGCATTTATGCAATTTAGCTATTCATATACCAGAGTGCTGGAGGTCTTAGAAGTGTATTTTTTTGTGCAATCTTACTGGATTTGGGAGAGAAGTTTTTTAAATAATTCGCTCTACTCAAAAGTAACGTTAAATTTTAAGCGGCTGCTTTTAATTTTTGTTTCATTTATAAAAGCTTTATTTTTGAAACCACGTTAACCATTAAGACTAAAAATGTCCGACATGGAAGGATTAGACGAAATCATTCGTGATATAACAAACAAGGACTTAAAGAAGGCCTGTTTAAACCTAGGCTTCACAGTAAGTGAATCCCGAGCCGAATCGCAGAAAATCTTACGATCAGCCCTTGAAGATGGTAAACTCGATTTAACCGAGCTTTCCGATGCACTAGCTAATGCTATTGAAAGGAGAGAAGCCGCTATTTTTGCTAAAAAAGAATTAGCCGCTAAAGAAAATTAACTGTTTTTGAAAGCAGAAGAATTAAAGTTAAGAGCACTTGAAATTGCGGATGCAGATAAGCGCCGTGCTCATGAACTAGCTTTAAGGGACCAAGATGCCCAAATAAAGGATCGTGCCAGTGCTATGGAATTAGCTAAACTGGACAAGCAGCTAGAACTAGCTAAGCTAAATGCTGCTACGTTAAATCTTAACCCCGCTCCAAATGGAGCTAAAGGCGTTCCCCCACCTCCCCCAAATCCAGTTGCAAAACATGGTAAAGTGGCCGTCATAGTTCGATTGGTAGATAGGTGGACGCCCAATACTGATATTAACAGTTTTCTTAAGATTTTCGAACGAACTTTAACTAGTCAAAAGGTTCCTAGAGATCAATGGGTCACGGGACTCCAACCCCTCGTCGGTGAGGTTTTTATTAAAGTTTGCGATCAGCTAACAGACGCTGAAATGCAGGATTACGAAATAGTCAAAAGTAAACTGCTTGCCCCGTTTTGTACGGACTAAAGAGTCTTTGCAAACTTAATTTCGTTCTCTCTAAAAAGGAATAGAAATGCAATTCCAGGATTATGCATTTGAGTTAGAAACTCTTTTCACTCGTTGGGTAACTTTGGCTAAGGTTAACCGTGACTATGATAAACTCGTCAACCTCGTGTTATTTTTATAACAATTTTATAAATCGTGTCCAACTCATCTCAGAAAATGGATCCCTGATCAAGTTAAATTAGGGACGTTGGTTGAAACAGTCCAACTTTGTACCGAGTTCACAACCCGCAATAAACAGATTGTTAACAAAAACTGCCACTCGTGCAGTCAAACATAGCCCATAGGTGTACCGTCGAACCAAGGTTCTAAACCTACTGGTCAACAGCGTGGTCACAACCGTAACCACAACACGACAGCTAATCCGGCCGGATCTGTCAGTGTGAAAGCAGACAACCATGGAGGTGACCCTGCTATAAACATTAGTGCTAGTGAAAAAACTAACCCTAATCAAGATAGAGTTAGGCGCTGCTACGTGTGTAATTCTCCCCAACATTATCGTAGTGAATGCCCCGAGCTTAACTCGAAACCCCAGCAAGCTAACGCATGTTTCCCAGTTGGGAAAAATGCCAGTAAAATTCTTAAGGCTAGTAGCCTACTCTGTCCGGTAGCATAGGGAAAAATAAAATTAATATTTTATGCGACTCCGGAAGCCCAGTTTAGCTACTTAGTACTAGGCTCGCCAGAAATTGGCCACGTTTGAAACCTAAAATTAAATGTCAAACTGCCTTGTGTAGACAAATGTTTACCTTAGATCAAGTAAATCTAAACCTAAGGTTAGATGATGGCACAGTGTTGAAAACAGTAGCATGCATTACCCCGGTCAACAATTCGTTCTACGATGTCGTTTTGGGCGTGACAGGATTAGAATCATTAACCCTACAGCGCAGACCAGTAATCGCCACGCCCCGTAATTTTTCTTCAGTGCCAGCCGAGGTGGCTACGCCCCCCGTCAGAAACGGCCCACGTCAATCGAAGAAACGTAAGAGCCGCCGTAAACAAACTCGCCCCGCGGGATTGGTCAAGCCCCAAACCCCCACAGTGCCTCCGCCTATCGTCGTTAAGTCCTCAAGCGCAGACGAAAGGGGTCTGCTGAAAACTTCGGAAATCAACCCATTACGAGATAATGAGACCAAAGTTCACTCCCTTGACCAATGGATGGACTGTCGCCATCTTTGTTGGCGTAAACAAGCAACGAAAAATGCGTTGAACCTGCCTCCTAAAGGCAAAATAAAACGAAGTTTGTCAGCTGGTGATATAAACAAAAGTTTAGTCATGGCAGAAAAACCCAGGGTTGGCGAGTTTAGCTTTGACGAATGGCTTAAGTTACGTGAGTTAACTTCCCCCAATTCATAAGTTGGAAAAAAGTAATTTAAAGGACGGCATTAAAAGTGTTCCCCCTATATGCTTTGATTTTTTCCCAGAGTTTTGTAAAGTTAAATTTCCGGATTTTAATCTAAATTAAAGCCAGTGTGTTAAGCAAATACAAAAACTTAAACATAGTTTTTCCCAGTCCTTTTTTTTTTGTTAAAAGTAGGACCAATGTTTTAGTGTGAATTCTATGTCAGTCTAGGGTGGAAATAAATGCATTTATTATGGTGCTAGCACTGAATTGGTGTTTCCAATAAAATGGAGGTTTAATACCTAACCTAAAGTAGTTTTTCTCTAAATTAAGAGTTTTTTTTCCTGTTGCAAGTAAATCGGAAATCTAAAGGTAAATTTCCAGTGCATGTATTCTTTAAACAATGAGTAGTTTGTCGCTACAACCGTGGCTCCATCTAGGAGCAACCAAACCTAAAATAGTGTATTTGTTGAAGTTTTAATTTTAAAACTTCAGAATCGACTGGACAAACCTGGAAAGCATCTAGTGTGTGTTGCTGCATCAAGGCAGCATTTTCCTTAAACATTTAATTGTTAAACGTTTCGTTTCAGTACAAATTGACTGAAAATTATTTTTACCTGCATTTTAATTTTGTCATTTTGGTCAGTTGGGAGCTCATCCTGAAGAAACTCCCAGTTAATACCCGTTTTGGCCTTCACACCTAAATTTTAAGTGCCTATGCTTTACTCTTTTTGTCACTATCAACGTCTCCCTGTGTGGGAGAATATTGACAAAGATTGTAACGACATTAATTAAATATTCATTAGGAATATTCTACGAGAGCTGCAATCTGTCCCCGGTTGGCTCTTCTTTAAGTTTTAAACGAAATGGTTTTCTTTATAAAAAAAACTATCTGTCTTACCTTTGAGGGCAAAAGGTCAACTCTGTCGTTAAAAGGTTGTTAGTTTTTATCCACAAAACTTCCCAGTGTTGTATTGTTATGTTAAGTTATGGGTCATACCTTTAAACCCTTTAGTGTCACATCACCCTTGTAAACAAGTTGTTTGGTAACCTAAAACCATCCCAGTGGGAGTAGTTTAACAGTAAATAGAGCCGGTCATTTTATGCGTGCCCATAGTATACAATTCTCCAATCCCTATCGCAGCGGCTAGGTTTATTGTTATGCGTCCATCGGTTTTTATCGCAGCCTATCGGGATAAAGAAAAGGATAGACTAGAGCAGAGGCAGAACGGCTAGGGACATATTACCAGAGCAGTAGATGGCCTCATTTATATGTTATAACGAAACAACAAAATTAACCTTGTACTTTTACTCAAACTAGTGTGTTTCTTGATAAATGTCTTTTTGCCCCATTTCAAATACTTGTACGATATTCCTGCACCCAGCAGCGCGGACAGTATATAGCTAATGGTTGCAAAAATAGTGAATTATAACTTGTAACTATTATTTTACTTAAAGTTTTCCTAGTCGCAAAAACGTTGGTCCCCCAAAAATACAAAACGGCAAAGTCAACATTTGTGTAACCAGTGTATTTTATTCCATGTCAATTTTGTTTAAATTTTGGCGGTCTTGTGTGTATTGCATATCTTGTGTGCACTAATCCTTTTATTATAGCTTTTATTCCGAGTTCTCAGGAACCCCGAATAAAATCCTGCGTTTGGGGGCGTGTAAATGAGCTTCACCGAAAAACGCCTGTTTTTCAAAAATTTGAAATTTTTTTTCTTGAGGCACCCAAATGCCTCGCCGAGGGATATTTCGCCGTTTCTGCAATAATAATCCGATTCTTACAAACTATTCAACATTCAATAGCCTGTCCAAATACAAGACTCTTGGGGAAGCCCAAATCCGGACTTTCCACCAGGAAGAACCATTAAACTACGTTTGAAGATCACCTCAAACCCACCACATCGCACCTTCATCATGGCCGCCATTACTGAAACTTGTATTTATGTATTTTTATTTTATCCTTTTCCTTTTAGGGCAAAAAGCATGAACACACTAGCTTAGTGCATTTTTGGAGGAGCTTCCTCTGCGAAGGTACTGAACCTCGAGGATTTGTACAGACAACAATTTGAAGTGTGATATTTTTTATTGTGTTTGTCGGCCGCAATCCATATGAAAAATTTCCACAACGATCAATTTTTCCAAATTAAACGTTAAACGCTCCCAGTTACTTAATGCGTTATAGCATCCTACTAAGCTAGTTTATTTAACCACATTTATACTTTTATAATAATCTTTTACCCCCAGAAACGCTATCATGTGTCCAAACGTACTACGACCTGGCATTCTACCGGGCACGAATTTTTAGTGTATGTATGTTTGTTTTAGTTCTCCTCTGGACCCGACTGAGACCTTTCAAACACTACAGATAGCTTGATCTACTATTAAAAACCAAAAGATGTTTATAAAAGATCTGTTCAAACCCAATCCGAAAGTCAAACTGTGCAAAAACTTCGAATCCTGAATTCCCCCCTAGCCAAAACTAGTTGTGGTGTATAACACTGCAGTTTACATTAAAGCTTATAAAATTTAATAGTAATGCTTTATGCATTACCCAAGCCAAAGTATTAAGCTTTAACAAGAGCCTATTCACGTTGCAAACATGTAAATATTCAATCCGTAGCCAATAATACAAAGTAAAGGCCTATTTTCCAATGTTCACTTGAGTAAAACTCAAAACAGGCCTGTCCTTTCCGTTTACATGTCCCTACTCCTTCAAACGGCTCTGCACCCAGTCCCTTTGTTCAACCGACTTCTCCTCCCACTTTCCATTGTTTTCGAGGCCCTCAGCCAATCAGACCCCCGCAGCTATCCTCGGCGTCCGCGCCTACTTCCGGTATTGTGTATAAAACCCCAGCCCCAGAACTCAATCGTTAGCACAGCTCACAGATCTCAAGCTAGAGAAGGGTCACGCCAGTCGGGAGTGGAGACGCCATGTCCGGAGAATGCCATGTCGGGCACGATGATAGTGGTTCGTATGTTATAGTTTAGCTTTTGAAAGTTCAGTTTAGGACCCCCATATTCTAAATTTTAGTTTAAAAACGTAAACTTAACTTTCTAGCTAGGGAAAATTATGGTGGAGACGCCTGTAGCGGCATCTTAGGTTTCCTCTCCCCATAACGTCAGAGTGGTTCTCTTACTAAAAACCAACTTTTCCAGTTTAATTTAAATGGATTTTTAAACTTAAACTAATTGACGGTTTGATCTTTGTGGAAGTCAAATTGAAACAAACTGATGCCCAAGTATAAAATTGCCGAGCTTTTTATTACTTAGATCAGTTCTCGAGGGAACTAAGGGAGGTTGATCTTTTTGTACTTGGAAAACTTAGAAACATAACTGTGGACGGTTGATCATGTAGAAAAATACTGTCAGAGTTTTATCAGTTGCGGCTGTTAAGTCTTGTGGGTGTCTCCGGGAGCACCTGATATTACTTTTTCTATTGTGAAAATTTAACTTTTACTCAAACACAAGCGTTGTTTGTTTGATTTGTGAAATACTAAGTGTATATTCAAACTTGTTGCTTTTAAATAATTTATTTCAAAAGCTTTCAGAAGCAAAACGCAATGTAAAGTGTTCTTTATTATCTGTTGCATAAATAAAACCAGGAGTTTTAAGCTTCAGTCGTTTGCTAGACTTAATTAATTGTATTTTAGTGTAAAATAATTATGTAGCCCATCTTTAATTTTAGCTAGTAAAACAGTTAAATCCACCGTTGGTGGCAGCGATACCGACAGTTTAAGGTTAGGCCCCTTTAATTTGGACCGGCGCTTCATCCGCCATGCTGGGACAGTGTCCATGCTGTGTTGAATAACGTAAAAAGTCGTCATTAACACCGATTAACCTCAAGCTGAAACTCCACGTACACCAGGGAAATCGGGGGCGTTACAAGCACCTAAGCCGTCGTAGCGTCCGCCGTTACAGGATTGAGTCGAGAGTTTCCATTTTGAAGTGGTCGTTTGAAACGAATTTGTTGAGTGGTTTCACGTTGAAGATGAGCCGAAGGCCTCCTCATTTCTTAGGTCGAGTGAAGATCGTGCTGTAAAATCCTGGGCCTGGGTTGTGGCATTCCTTGATTGCCATCTTTTGAAGAAGTTGGGATATTTCGATTGTTAGTGTTTCCGAAACTGGTGGGGTGAATTCCCATGGGGTGGGGAGGCCGTCATGGGAGGCTTTGTGAGAAAGGTTGGACGAAAGCCGTGTTTGATGATTGAAAGGATTTCCGCGTTGCGGGTTATTTTTTCCCAATCCGGTAAAAAATGGCAGAGTCTTGTACCGACTAGAAAGGAGGAGAGACGAAGGGCGTCATTGTCGGCTTTTCCGAAAGGAGCTTCTGCCGCCTGGTGATGAGAAGCGGCTGCGGCGATTGGGAGTTGCTGCCCACTTGTGCTGGTTGCGTTGGTTGGAGCGTGAACAGGATGATTGGTCAGACCGAAAGGGCTGCCGTTTGTTTTGAGTTAATTTTTGCGATTTGTTAAAGTGGAGGGAGTGGGCTTGTTCCAATCCACAGATGGTGGGCGAGGGCTCGGCTTGTTCCTGTGAAAGGGACGATTTTACGATTGGAGTTGTTTCGGTTTCGGTTTACGAGAGATGTCGAGATGAGGGGCGAGAGTTGGGACTAAACCCCAAAAGGAGAGTCCGACTCGTGGATCGGCTGATTCCGAAGGCGATGTCTTGTTGAATCATTGAGGTTGTTTGAAGATCTTAATGCAATTTCACATAGAAGCAGGGTGTTGTTAAAAAGAGCTCGTGGCCTAGTTTAACGAATGGTAAATTGCAAAACTGGCTTTCTGAAAGAGTTGTGAGATTAGGGACGAAAGGTTGTGAATCTCTACAGGGCTGGCATCGGCTGAGAGTTTCTCGCACAGGGCATTGACTGCCGTGTTTAGGACATCGGCCTGAGAGGCGGTGCGTAGGCTCATTCGTAAACATTTGTCGTTACGCATTATCATAAAGGATAAAAGTTGGGACTTCTGCTTTCTTCGGGATGGAGAGTGCCGTGCGAAAATCCAGTTTGACTTCACTGTAGAGAAATTCGCACTCCGTGTAGTTTCTGGGGTTGGTGGCCGTCGCTGAAGGGACGGAAGAAGTTCGTTTCACGGCCTGTGCGTGGAGCGGGAGGCCCTTTGTCCAGAGTTAGCGGTTCTCCTTTCCCCAACAGTGATCTTTCGTTGCGAAGGAGGCAAGTCAGGAGATTAGTGCGTGGCTTGGAGTCGCGGTCCCGAAGGGCGGAGCCAAAGCTGTCTTCAATCCACTGTTAATCACCAGGACATCGGCGGACTGGGACGGCTTGTAAAGGAAGCAATCTGGCACGGTTTCTTCGTCCGTCTTGAGCAGAGAGGATAAGGGAATGGTTGGGTCATCGTTGTTTTCATCATAGAAGTGTATTTTCTTGTGCGGCGAAAGGGGAGTTTGAGCCGGAAGACATGGCGTCTTGGGGGGCAGCAGGGGTCGCCGGAGAATCGGCAGGCTTTTGCTTTTTGCCCGTGTTAGGAGAGAGCTGAGCAGAGCGCTTTCAGCTTTCATGACTGGCGGTGGAGGCAACCCAGTCTCGAGTGCGGGCATGGCGGGTAGAACACGTGAAGGACAGAGGCGGCATCGTCTCATTCGAGTGTTTCTGAAAGGCGGATTCAACAAGCTGATGTACTCTACTGCAGGATATCCCTCTTCGGGAAGAGTTGGATGAGAGATCCAGGGGAGAGTTCGGCGTCGGCGGGCAGTCGGAAGCAGAGACAGCAAGGCGGTAGCTTCTTTTTGCCTCGCGGTAGGAGTCTCTTGCAAAGCGTAGATCCTTCTCAAGAGCCGAAAGGTCGGGAGGAGGAGGAGTCCGTTGGCCAAGTTGTAGCCGGAACTCATCTAGACAAGCTGAAGGGCAGGAGTTCATTTTCCTTAATGGCTAATTCTTTTTTGGAAAATAGCCGCTTCTCTCCTTTCAATAGCATTAGCTAGTGCATCGGAAAGTTCACTTAAATCCAATTTACCATCTTCGAGGGCTGCTCGTAAGATTTTTTGTGACTCGGCTCTAGACTCGCTAACGGTAAAGCCTAAGTTTAAACAAGCTTTCTTTAAATTCTTGTTTTGCAAATCACGAATGATTTCTTCTAAATCTTCCATTTCGGACATTTTTACGGTTTAACGTTTGACGGTTTCAAAATAAAGTTTTTATGAATGAAACAAAAATTAAATGCAGCCGCATAAAATTTAACGTTAAGTTTTGAGCAGAGTGAATTACTTAAAAAACTTCTCTCCCAAATCCAGTAAGCTACTACATAAAAACACACTTTCAAGGACCCCTAGCACTCTGGTATATGAATAGCTAAATGGCATTAATGCTTTCAACTACAACACTCGGCTTGGCGGCCTCTAAGCATATCCTATGCACACTTACCCAATTTTTGGTACAATCGCTGTACGGTCAGTCTGTCCTTCCTGTTTCCATTGTAGTACGGGAAGTCCGGCACTGAATTATGAATTGGAACGTCACTGGCAGTCTAATCCACTGGGACCTTGGTTGGCACACGGAGCACTGCTTGGCTGAACGGAGCACCGCTTCTTTTGACGAACGGTTTCTCCTACAGCATCGGGTTTGGGGGAGACATCTCACTGCAGGAGGGCCTCTACTGGAAGCGGCAGCTGTTGCTTCCTGGCGCCGGCAGTTGTTGGAGCTGCTGGGCGGTGTTTGTACTATTTTATAGCTTTAGTACCATCTGCTTTGTGGTCGTGTTGTTGTGACCACAGACATCTAGTTGGAAGTGGCTTGCATCCTTCTAGGCGTTTGGGTTGTAGTATGGCAGGGGGGAAAACGCTTGACGGGAACAGTACCTGTCATCCCACCACTGCCACCAGTAGTAACGGCGGACGCTACGACGGCTGAGGTGCTTGTTAATGCCCCCGGTTTCCTGGTTTGACACGGAGAATTAGTTTAAGGTGTAGCGGTGATTATATTGACTTTTACGCCATAAGCACAGCATGGGCTACAGTCCCAGCATGGGGGATGGAGCGTTGGGTTCTACTTAAAGGGGCCTAACCTTAATACTGATGGTATTCACTGCCACCAATGATGGAATTTAACTGTTTATCAAGAGCTAAAATTAAAGATGGGCTACATATTTATTTTACACCTAAACAATTAATCAAATAGCAAACGAACTGAAGTTTAAAACTCCTGGTTTTATTTTAACAACAGGGAATGAAAAGCACACTTTACATAAAGTTTGCACGAACAGCTTTTGAATATCAATGAATTAAAAGCAACAAGTTTGAATTTACATTTTGTAATTCACACGATTCTACAATACGATACTTGTGTTTTGAATATACAATCAATTAAGTTTTCGAATAGAAAAAGCAATACTGAACGCTCACTTGAGTCGTCCGCAAGACTGAACAGCCCAGGGTGGTTACAGTCTATCAAACAGTATGTTTCAAACACGCATGAAAGATCAACCGTTTCACAGTTTTGTTTCTAAGTGATAAAACAGAGCCTTAAACCTCCCAGAGTTGCTGTTTAGAAGTCAACTCCTCAAATTATAAAAGCCGCGGCTACTTATAAAGTAAGTCTGGAGTGAATAACCAATGAATCCCACACAAAGATCAAACTGTCAGTTATTTGGATTAAAGTTACACTTAAAACAAATAAGAAAAGTTTTGGTTTTTAGTAAGAGAACCACTCTGACGTTATGGGGTGAGAGAACCTAATATGCCGCTTAAGGCGCCACCACCATAATTTCCTCTAAGCTAGAGAGTTTAAGTTAACGTTTAAACTATGAATTTAGACTTGGGGGGGTCCTAAATTAAATTTTCAAAAGCTAACTTACAAACATATACGGACCACTGCCATTTTGCCCGGCATGGCATCTTACGGACGTGACGTCTCCACTCCCGACTGGCGTGACCCTTCTAGCTTGAGAGATCTGTGAGCTGTGCTCTGGGTTGAGGGTCGGGGGCCTTTTTATGCTACAGACCGGAAGTTCGCGCGGACGGGCAGGAGAGCTACGGGGTCTGATTGGCTAAGGGCCAGGAGAACAATGGAAAGTGGGAGGAGAAGTCGGTTTGATTAAGGGACTTGGTGCAGATCCGTTTGAAGGAGTAGGGACATGTAAAGATAGGCCAGTTTGAGTTTTACTCAAGTGAACTTTGGGAAAAGGTCTTTACTTTGAAATATTGACTATGGAATAAATATTTACATGTTTGCAACGTGAATAGGCTCTGGTTAAAGCTTAGTACACTGGCTTGGGTAATGCATAAAGCATTACTATTAAATTTAACAAGCTTTAACTGAAAACTGCAGTGTTATACACCACAACTAGTTTTGGCGGGGGGGGGGGGGGATTCGAAGTTTTATGCACAGTTTGACTTTCGGATTGCTTTGGAACAGATCTTTTATAAGTTTCCTTTGATTCTAATAGTAGGACAAGCTAGTAGTAACGTTCTGGTGGTCACAGTCGGGTTGAGAGGAGAACTAAAATAAACATATATGCACTAAAATTCGTGTCCGGTAGAATGCAGATGTCGAATTATTTCGGACTAATGGCAGCGTTTCTGGGTAAAAGAATATATGAAAAGGTTAAATAAATAGATAAATAATCTAGCTCAATTGAATGCTAAAACGCATGAAGTTAATTTGGATGCTTAACTTTAAAAGTTAAGGGACAACTTTTGATCTTAGTGGAAATCTTTCATAACGCATGATAGGATAAATGAGAGTCGCAGGGCGAATGGTGCCGAACGAAACAACAGCAGGTCCATGAAGATGTGACTGTTAGTCGGTCGTGTCGGAGCATGCTAACTGTCGGTTACAAGAGAGGCCTGCGGCAGGGTAAAAAACTAGTTGTGATAGCGGCAGTGTTGACCTAGCTGATCGAGTGCGTTAAAAACATAAGGAGTTGCAATGATGATAAATTAGACGAAATAGCAGTGAAAGTTCTCAGAAGCCAGTGCCGCGGTCGTCGTAAGGAAAAATGATGGAAACCTTGAGTGTGCCAGGCGAAAAGTTGATAGAATGAAGGGTGGACCAGGTGATGCGACCAGGAACTGATGGTACACTGGGTAGTAATTTTTTGAAAGCAAACAAAGGTTGTAAGGTACAGAGCAGAACTTGACACCGAGAACACGAGGTTGCAGTGCAGGACTTGTGGCAAGCATGTAGATTACAGGAACAATTGGAGAACGGAGCATGGATGCGGTTGCTCAGTGCTAATCAATGTTGGAAAAGGTAACAACACACGAAGGAACTATTGAAGTACAAGGAAGCCAAGCAACGCCTTTAGCTTGTGCCCGACATGGAGCGCAGGGTAGGTGACGAGTGGCATGGTGGGAATAATGTGAAATTCCTGGAAATAGGGGTGTGCAAGTAGAATAATTTTAATTAGAGTTGACCCGAGTCGAGTTTGCAACAGAAGAATCAAGTATTTGGTGAGGACACTTATTTTGCAAGTGTCCTTTTATTTATTAGTGTAAGAATAACTAAAATGCTGCTTAACGGACTGTGTGCAACTGGTTTTCTACTTTTTAGGATATAACTTTGAAATGGCTTGAGCTAATGGCTTTTAATTTACATTACTGAAAAGATAATGACCGATTTTTGACCGATTTTGACGTTCAAATATACCAAATTTATCGAGACGATAAATTTGGTATATTTGAACGTCAAAATCGGTCAAAAATTGGCGAAGTTATTGCATTTTCACCGGATTCGAGTTTTCCAAGTATGGAAGCAAGCGACGAGCCGTGTTTGAGTACGAGTTGGGCCACGCAAAGTTAATTGTTTGGTTTACAGGCACGTGCAAGTCTTTAAAAATGGTGCGGGTCAAACCCTTTTTTTTCGTCACCGGTAAATAAGCTTAACTAAATAAGCTTAACTCTTATCCACAGCGTTAAGCCTTTCAATAGTATTTTCATCGAGCACGTAAACACTGATTATTATTAAATGATTAATGCTTACCAGAGCTAACTCTCAAAATCCATTTAATTCGAGTTAATTTTTTTTTTAATCCTACAACGAGCTGCAAAGCTTCGACGTATATGTACGTCATTACTGCGTTTGGGATGATTTTTTTTGGACGTGTATACACGTTCATACTGCTTAAAAGTTAAGTTTTAGGCCTATTTTCTTCTATAACACATTTTTTATTGAGAATTTCGGAAATTCGTTATAAGTTTTCAACGAATTTTGTTATAACGAAGTAAAGTACTAACCCCCTTGAAATTCTTTATAAACGAACTTTACTGCAGTGGCATTTGATAGCCAAGTGCCTATTATTTGCAAGATGGTATCTCTAAACAGAGACTGCTTATATTTTTATTAGCCTAAGAAAAACCAAGAGAGAAACCTGCGTATTGGTACTTATTCTTATAATACGCTACATTTTGTAACTTTTGTGTTTAAAATGGCGTTGGAAAATTTGCCAAAAACGACCTTTTTAGCATGTCAAAATAAAATTAAAAATTAAAAAAAAAAGCCTGTGTGTCTGGTGTTTAAATTTGGGACTTCGCCCGTAAATCAAACATTTTTTCCTTCATGGCATTGTATACTAGGCTAGGCTCGAATTTTTCGAATATCGCAATTCCTACCTGGAAAAATAGGAATGAACCATGGAGCATCGATCGTCGTATTGCCAGACTGAGTAGGAGCTTAGGCCTTGAAACAAAAGGGCGGTGGATGCTGACACCCAAGACGACACGAGACCTCCGATGGGGGCAGGGGAAACTTCCATGAGTGATGCAGTATCTGAGGGCAAAGGCTCAAGTCTTCGAAGGAGAGGCCTCCGAACAATGCAGGGCAATCCCGACGGCATGGATGATTAGTGGAACGTTCTGTCTTGCGGGGAAGACAGTGGGGCCGGCTTCGCTGCAAGGTAAGGATCTCGAGGGCGATGCGAACTGGAACGACCATCGTGGGACACTAAAGGCTAATGACCGTAGTGAGCCCGACGAGTCTTTGAAATGGCACATTGTCGGAGGCACCAGGGTGGGCTTGCTGATAAAGGTGATAGTAGCCAAAATTTGGAATTAATCCAAAGCAATTTGGTTTTGAAAACCGGGACTTGTCAAAGAAGGTGAGATACATATGAAGTAAGCGCCGGTTCATTGATCGAAGAAGTGTAGCTTCAGATGACACTAGCATTTGATGATCAGAGTGTGTCACATTCTGCACACAGCAAAATGGCAGCAGTCAAAATCGAAGCAAAAATAATATCTAGAGAGGCAAGGTACTCTGGTGACAAGGTTAAGCCCCGAACAATTGAGGTGCGTAGAGCTGCAGTAGAAGACAACGGCGCACTGGTCGTAGAAGACGGTTGTGGAGAGGTCGTATTAACATGGAAAAGGAAAGCCTGGACAGTCGTAGTGTTTGTAGCGACCGAAGGAGAAGGCATTGGCTGTCCAACTGTAGGCGTTGCGGATGTTTCGTTCGCAATGGTAGTGAGTGGAACCGGAATTGGGACCGGCTGCACAGGAGACGCAGGAGTTTGTTGACTTTGAACAGAACGATTCTTCGTCAGGAGGCCCATAGTCCGCTCCTGTTTCTAGTGGGAAGTTGAGGGAAAGCGATGAAACTTTGGGAGGAGACAAATGAGCAGCGTGCTTGGACGAGGTGGAACCAAGAACTTGTGTCTTTGAAGGCAGCTTGGGAGAGGGAGTCGCTGGGTTACCAGGCGGCGTTCGGCAAAGCAATCTTGCCGATGCTGGAGCTGTCTTCTTTCAACGGTTGTCTTGGATTGTGCCAAAACAGTCGTAGAGAAACTTGTACCTGTCAAAGCAGTTTCTTTAGCAGCAGTGTCTGGAAGAGGTAGAAGACAGTCGTTGCCAGGGCGGCATAGGAAACGAAAATCCGGAAGGTGCCAGCAGTGGCACCAGCCGGTGCATTGACAGGAGAAGTCTGGAGCAAAGAAACGACCGTTAGAGCGGTGTGGAAACGACCAGGTAAGACAAAATGATGAGGATCTAGAGGATGCCATGGTCGGCCACCCCCTCTTCCCCTTCCTTGCAAAGCTCTGGTAGCTGCAGAGTTGTGCATTGTCGGCAAGCAATACGCAAGTAGAAGGAACGAAGGTGTGAACGAAGAAGAACCGTGCTCAACGAGTGGAGACAGTGGCTCGAAAGGTGGCCGTGAGTTGTGGAATGAACGAACTATGGCGGACGTGCCCGCCCGACAGTGTTGCAGGCTTAAGATGCCTGTCGTTACGTTTGTGCGACGTTATTCGGACCTAGTGGTGTGTCATTCGTTCATTTCCTGTGAAGGATGATTGTGAATGATGTGCGGTGGCAAGGAAAAAGTGACGACCCGAAAAGCTGCAAATGAAGGGCAGTGAAGGATGCAAAGTAGCAAAGGCAGAAGGTCTGGAAACTACAGGGGGTCGTCAACTACAGGAGGGGCGGCCGTCTAGAAGAGAGTTGATGAATGATGTCTTGGAGGCGACCATGTGTAGCAGTGTGAAGGAGCAGAAGCCACAGCCTGATAGGAAGGACGGGGTCACAGAAACCTTGTCGATCTTCCGTATACAATACCAAGCTGCAGGTTCACACTACCGAAGCGTGTAGTTGGACGACAGCCTGGACGAAGCTTCCGCCTGCACCTTCTTCTGAAGAAGTCTTGAATGAAGAACGGGTGCCATAGGTCGTGTTTTGGATGATGACAGTGTACAACTGTACAGTTGATATTCAGTGGTGGCAAATGTGGAAAGCAGTTGCTGAAAGTCTTGGTAGGTAGACAGAAGAACGAAGGGCAGCCGAAGCACCTCGCAGGCTGTTCAGAGAGAACCGACCCTGTAAGGCGTTAATGATGCCGCAGGATGTAGAAGGCTGTGACGAGACGAACGACGAAGAGCCAGCAGGCAGAAGAGCTGGTCCATACTTGATCAGCCATTCGCGATGAACAGCTCTGGTCGTATATGACTTCCTAGTTTTGCAAGTCTTGAAAACGAAGGAACACCCAAGGCAAATGCCCTGGTTCGTTTGTAGGGCAGAAGACGGTGTGGCAGTGTCACAGCATTTTTTTTAGGAACGGCTGCTGAAAGCATCAGCAAACAGCAGGATGTAATAGTCTGTGAGGAGACGTCAGGCGAGGGGCTAGAATTTGGTAGAAAAGCGTATCGTTATCCATTCATGACGAAAAGTTACGGTTGTGTAAAAAAGACCGGTGCAGCCCCTTCAGTGACCGAAGGGTGAGGGCAGCTAAGTGCGAACAAAGGAAGAGACGGTGAACGATGACAAACAAGGAACGCTGCTTGTAAAATTCCGGAAGAAAACTTGTTGCAAAGGCAAACAGAAGCTACAGACAAGGGCCTAGGCGAACATGAAGCGCTACTGCCCAGTAGAGCCAGTCTAGGTGGTAGCTAAACAGGACACCGAAGCAACGTCTAGTAAGAACCACAGGTCCGAAACGACTGAATGCGTTGGAGACGAACGGCAGGTAGCAGCAGTCAAACTGGACATCGAAGCAACGTTCAGTGCGAATAATAGACCCAAAGCGATTGAAAGCATTGAAGATGAACGGAAGACGACCGTCAGGCAACAAAGGTCATAGCGGCCAACTTGAGGTGGTCATGTAGACAAAGCAGTGTAGGCCGCAAGCAGGCATAGGTCTCAAATACAACCAAAGGCAAGGGATGACAAACGGCCGATGGTGATCGGAGCACTGGCGAATGGCCTAGCGAACGAGAAGACGAGCCGGCAGACGCAACGACCGTTAGAGTCCACGATGTCTAGCTAAGTGGTCAAGAAGAACTGGCAGAGAGGTCGTAATCAGGCGTAAGCCACAATGCGATTACTGGAAGAACGTTAAAAGGGCTGAGCGACCACAAATGGCAAGTGATGATGATCGCACTGACGACCGACACAACAGGAAGAGTTGTCAGTCGGAACAACCGCTGGAGAGTCCACAATGTCCAGGCAGAGTGTTCAAGACGAATGGGTAATGAGATCGCAGGTAGGCTTAAGCCTCGTATGCCATCAACCCAGAACGATGACTGAAGGTCAGTAGGAATCCATGATGCCATGATGCAGTTGTGCCAATATGAAGTTTCTTGGTCCAGAGAGTAGGGAAGAGCAACCACGCAGCGTGGTGTACTAGAGAAGAAAGATGAAAGCAGGTACAATGCCAACGCTTTTATAGGAGGGCTGCATCACGCATGCGCAATAGGGTAAGCTACCGAGCTGGCAGGGAAACCAACAAGTTCTTCTCTAGGGGAGATTGCATTAGAGGAAGGAATGTTATAAATTGCAGGTAACATAAATTTCGTCAGCATGTAGAACACCTACAGTGAAATGCCAAAAAAAAAATCGGTCAACTCACACGTATTTCTTCTTCTTTATCTTCATAAGCCATCCAGTATTCTATGCTGAATTTAGACTGAAAAAATTTAATTTACCTACTCAATGAATCAATAGTAAGTAACTTTCTACGTACAGCAAATTTGTTTTTAATTCAACTTTACGGAAGTTTTTTTTTTAAATGCACACATAAAATGTATCCTCATTCTCATGAAAACCAAACATGGATCTTACCTCAACAAAACTGTTGTCATCATCTAGATCATCGAGTTTAATATCTTTATACTGAAGTGACAACACAGGGACGTAAATAAGGCCTTCACTACCTTCAGCTTGCTGTATACTTAAAAAAATAAACATCGACACTAGTTTATACTATTAAAAATAAACTAAACATACTATTTTACACATTGTTTCTATGGTACTTACAATGTTTTATATACCGTCAGGAGCATCATAAAAAAGAACACGTAGGGGGTTGACAGAGTATAATGATAATATTACTGTTCCATCTCTCATTCTGGGTTGCAACCCCATGCAGCCAAATGCGGAACGACTGGTTCTAACTATATTCTGGGAAAACCATGCTAAAGATATGCTGAGTAGGTTTTTTTAACCCAATAGATAGGTGCCAAATAATCCACATGTGCTGTAATTAGAATGGAGCCCCAAACAAGCACAAGTTTATATTATTTTGCTTGCTGAAATTGCAGCATACATTATCCTGACACACCAATGGTATCAAGAGTGTTGAATCGCTTATTTTATTTGTAGTAATTCTTAGGCATTCTGAGCACCACTCTTTCTGTGTCGCTAGCTTGCAAGCATGCAGCCACAAACAGGCCCTGACTGGGTAGGGGGGCTGGAGGGCGATTACCCGGTGGGCCAGCGCCCCCTTTTTTAATTCGACGTGTCACACGTCGAATTGATGAGGTTGTGGCCAAAAAACGGGGGTAGGCGATTTACGTCAGCAACATCTCCTCAAAAACCAATATTCAATATAAATTAATATTCCATGTTTTCTTGTAAAACAAAAGTTCTTATAAAACACATGTCAAGTACATGGTTTCATGATAATTAAAAATGCTTTATGCACTTTAACTTATTTAATGAAAGGAACTAATGGAAAAACCTTGAAACAAGGTACTGAAACATTAAAATCCATCGAAAGAAATTGAAAATGTTGAACAGTTCATTTTTAAACAAAATTAACTGATCACCGATGCAAAACCATCCACCAGAAAACTGATCAAGATAGGTTCTGTATAACTGCATTTACAGGTTAAGAATCAGTCTTCTATTCAACATTCTAAATGTCGCCTAATCATCTTTATAACATTTAGTCAAAGCGCATGCAAGCAATGTAGTCAACGAAAGAAATTAAACCTGTATTCTTAACTCAACTAGGCTAACAAAAAGCCCAAAAATGGAATCACACATAGTTTCGTAACTATTCTGCAATTGACCCTCATTTTCCGCTCCTTGTACCATCAGAACATGCTTACGTTCTAAAAGCAAATGCACTCTTTATTACCTCAATTTTATATCACTAGCATACTGCAGAACTTCCTTGCTCGCACCTCTTCCACTGATGTTATCAATCAGAAAGAAACGGTAAGTGTACTTCAATTTCTTTTTGTCTATCAAAAGAAAATAGAACAATAAACAAACACACAATTTATGAAAACAGCAACATACCCTCTTAACTCTGTCTGAATTTATGAAGTCCCGTGTGTTACTTGTGCCAGTCATCGGATTCTAACCGGCATTCTCATAGTTGGGGACCCCTGACAAAGCTCAGTGTCCATTAGGACTTAACCCTTTTTCCATCTTTTTCCAGGATCAGAAGTTCTATTTTCCATGCCATTTTCCCGGTTCAATATTCCAATTTTTATGCTAATTTTGGGTGGCATTTCATTTTTTAATATGCCAATGCGAATGCTAGCACCAAAACAGTAGAAACTATGAAAGGGGAGCAAACATTGCCACATATGTGGCCTAAGATAAAAATCTACGGAGTTCCACGCAACCTTTTTTCTTTAACTGGAGGAATGCTTACAAGAATGAATGTGGATTTACAGTAACAACAGCCGATATATATATATTTTTTTCACAAGCTCCGAATTATTCCTTGAATATCACTATCAATAAATTCCGGGCTGGAAAATACTGACAAATTATTGTCACAACTCCATATACTTCAATACTAAATGGTGATTACTGTGACATCTGTAAGTCATTGCAAGCAGGGAAAAAGAACACAAAGTCACAAATGAAAGAAATTGGCTATTCCTCTTAAATGTTCAATGGTAAAAGCTGTGTAAGGGATGTCTAATACACTTTGCTGTTCCGACCACCTTCATAACAAGTGCAAAAACTATTTACAGATCGAAGATTACGGATTAAAAAAGCTGTGTCGCCTCTCGTACCACTGACCTGTATATGGTAGGTGAGTTGGTCGAAACTTTGACATCTGTTGCACAGATTTTTCCACCGAAAATTCAAGAGGAATGGTTGATTTATTTAGTCTGTAACTTTGTGTTCTTTTTCCCTGCTTGCAATGCAGAACTCCTTACCTTTCTAGGCCTGGAAAAAGGCAAAACTAAATTCCACACTTTTCCAGCTAGTGTTGAAATCTTGCTGGCAGATAGTAGGCAGACAATGTTTACAAGAGTGAAGGATTTTCAACTTGGTACATTACTCGACTATTTAATTTCTGGGGTTTTCCAGCCTGGTATTGACAATATTTTAGAATTCTGTACTTTTCCAACCATACAAAAGTGCCTAACTACATTCCAGACTTTTCCAGCAAGCATACTAACCCATAAGGCTGTATCGAACAGATTTTGGCAGATTTGTGCTGATCGGAAAAAAATCGGTTCGGGAAAACAAAACCTACACATTTCGATTTTTGCCAGGCCCTCGACAATAAATTTAGGCCAGGCCTACATGTTTTACATTGTGTAGGCTAAGGACTAATATTTACTTTTATTTGCGTAAAAAAAAAATGCATTCCAATGTTTGTATTAGCCTACATGTTTGTGTAAGGGAAAATAAAAACAAAACTCCAAAATACCAGTATTACCTGGTTGATTTTGGTTTCTATTGTTTATGAAAATATACATTACCTAATTTTAGCATTCTCCTTCTGATAATGCTGTTTTAATTAGAGAACAATAAAAGATTTCTCTCCGACCCGCTACCCTCTGCGCATGTTTCTGCGCAGCCTCCATCATACAAACGGCTGAGCGGAGCGAACTGTCTCTTCTTTTCTTCTTCAATTGTGCCCAGATGGCGACAAAAGGGGAGCAGGGTGGGAAGAAGATAATGTATATTTTCATAAAGCAATAGAAATAAAAATCAAGTAATACTAGTATTTTGGATTTTCTAGTTGCCAAGAAAATATCCATTACCTAATTTTAGCATTCCGCAGACCTCGTCAAAGGCGGCGGGCACCATCTTGACCAGGCCCCCCAGTGTAGCAGTCACACCCCCATAATTTGACAGGAGCCAGCAGGGTGGCTATACCATGCGACGGGTGGCAATGAATGGCCCCACACGGTATAGTCCGCCAACGTGATGTGACATATCACGTAAGTAGTGTGAAGTAAATACAGACGGATGTCGCCAGGATGCTGCTTCCATGATGTCAGAAACCAGAAAGTTGCTGTGAAGAGCCCAGGATGTAAAGATGGCACGTAGTTTGTAAGCCTTAACGCGGATACCTTGATCCGTACACCTGATGTCGAGGACGTTATAGGCTTGGACAATGACAGTTTTGATCCAAGTAGCAATCATCCTGGATGAAGTTTCGCCAACTTTAGACGTGAAGGGAATAAAAAGCTGCAAATGATTCCGTCGGACGGCTTTGGATGCCTTCACATAAAATCGAATGGATCGTACCGGACATAGAGCACCTTCCTGCTCGTCGCCGAAGATGTTAGTGAAAGCTGGAATAATGAACGACTTGGAGATTTAGGAGGGTTTCTGTGTCTTGGCTCAAAAGGAGGCTCGTGGGGTGAGAGTAACACCATAGTTCTATCTAAAAAGAAACAGTCAGCTGCGGTGGCGGATAGGGCTTGTAGTTCACTGCAGCAGAGACAGGCCGCCATGGCGATGAGAAACACTGTTTTGCGGGTCAGAAGACTAAGAGGACAGGCAGAGAGCGGCTCATAAGAGGCACCTAACAGAGCATTGAGGACGATGGATAGATCCCAATCTGGGAAGATCTTGCATATCCGTGGTCGATCAATCGTAATGGACCGGATCATGAAGGTAAAGCGAAAGTCATTTATAAGGTGGAAACAACCTGCTGCATTAAAGACGGCGTTGAGGGTGGAACGGTAAACCAGAATCGTGGAACCACGTAGTCCGTCATCGAAGAGGAAGTCTAAGAAGCGGAGGAAGTCGGGAACGGAGGGACCGATTGGATTAACCTATTGTGTAGAACACCAATGAAACCATCTGTGCCAGTGACTGTCGTAGATCTTAGAAGTGGAGGCTCCCCCCGTTGAGCCCCCCCCCCCAAGTCGCTTCGGCCCTGAGAATTTCCCCCGTCTTCCAACCTCTCCATCGAGATACAGGACCTCCTTTCCAAGTGTGCGGTCCGGATCGTCCTGTCTCCAATACGACCGGGATTCTACAGTAGAATTTTTCTATGTCCCACGAAAAAAAGAGGTTCCCGTCTAATCTTCAATCTACGACCTCTCCATTCAAGACACACATACAGTTGGCAAATTCGAGTTGTCGAGTTGGCAAAATCGGACAAATTTTCACTGCAAATTCCAGTTTCCAGGAATACTGGTTAATTATTATCATCATTTCGTCAGTTTGAAAGTAAAGTTTACAATACATTTTTTCCATCAGTTTTCGCAACACTTCTGTGTAGCTTGGGAGTAACTGAAACGCTGCCCCTGATCATTTCTGGTTGCTTATCTGCATAGCTAGGCTGTAAGGAGTGGTGGAAAAGAAGCTCTGCGAAATTTGCGCAGTTGGCGAAATTGAAAATTGACTTGGCCGTTTTGTTTGCTATGTCACCACCATAACTGATAAGATAATGTAGAAAATAAAAACAAAAAATGGACAAAACTGTATCGCCACCGAGTTTGAAGTCGTTAACAATTAACGTCGCGAAAATCGTACACAGTTGGCGAAAACTAAAAACTGAGTTGCTATTTTACTTCCTATAGTTCTTTTTTTGTTAGACAGTGCCGCTCAGAAGGGGTTTTAGCGTGGAGCAACTTGTAACTGGTATTTTAGGACGGTAGAAAATTACTGGCATATTAATATACCTAAACACCACAACACTGCCAGGATTTAAAACATTTCTTACGTAAAGCGGAAATATCAACAAACTCTGCATAAAACAAACTGTGCGTAAGACTTCTGCCAAGTTATCTCCGTCTGAATTTGTGATAGAGTTGCCTATTTAATTTACTAGTTTGTCTACTAGACTATCAGTGCCTTGGTTTTAGTTAAAACAGTAACGTGAACTAAAGCTGTACTTCATGAAAATCAGATACAGTTGGCAAAATCAAAAACCGAGTTAAAAATTGAATTGCTATTCGATTTTCTGTTGTACTTTTTCTGTTAACCTATCGCCACTAAATTTGAATTTGTATTAAAGCAGAAACAACTACATTTTTCAAATGAAAATTGTTAAAAATGTTAACCCGTAACCGCCTGAAAGAACTTCAGACGCCTTTTTTTAGAGTCCCATATGGTACTTGGGTTGGTTCTCGGATTCGAACCGGCATTCTCTTGGTTTGGAGCAGACGACGCTGACCACTGGGCTGTGACTGCCCGCTTTACTCGGGGTCCCCGGGGACCCCTCACAAAGCTCGCACTGGGACTTAGTTTTTCGCTGTTATACGTTGAAGGCGTACGTTCGTATCTAGGCGGTTATGGG
>JAHWFP010068729.1:24096-37238 GCA_023313725.1 Lithobius niger | reverse complement strand
CGCTGTTATACGTTGAAGGCGTACGTTCGTATCTAGGCGGTTATGGGTTAAACTTGTTAATTTCGAAGGTCCAAAATTTGACGATAAGAGTTCATAAGAGCTCATATTAAAGGACAAAAGTGATCCAAAGGCCACGAAATGAGGGCAAAAATTACCCTACGGGACCGGTAATTATTTATAGCCGGGGAGGGCGGAGGAAGGGAGAGGTCATGAAGTTTTTGGACCATCTCAAGGGGAAGGTCATAAATTTTTCAGGCCCCCGTCAAAAGGGGGAGGTCAAAAACACACTAACCAACTGGAAAAAAAAAGTCATTTTTGGACCACAAAAATGGCACTTTCAGCAGTCAAAATTTCAAAAACTGCTAGCTTCTGGGGGGCAAGCCCCCAGATTCCCCCCCCCCCTCCATGCTGTTTACAAGGTTTTGAAACTAATAATACTATTACTGGAAGTACAGTTTTTACAAAAAACTTTACAGAAAAGCATTGGCACCTGATTTCTTGGCGTCTTCTGCATTTCAGGTGCTGACTATGTTAGGACACGGTCATACAAGCAAACAGTGTGTTCATCATACTTTTGTAGAAATCTCGACAAAAGGTAGGTGTAAGATATTTTTTGGGGGGTGGTCACATCATTTTTGGATCTTAGGGTGGGGGGAAATCAAGGAATTTTCAGGTCTTAAAGGGGGAGTCATCGAAAATTTAGTGGTCACATTTTCATTTCCCACCCCACCCCCACAGCCATAAATAATGACCGGTCCCCAAGATCGCCTGAATCAATGGAAAAAAATTAAATTGGAGCATGTTGATTTAATGTGGAAGCTCTTCTCCAATAATACCTCAAGTTGTTTTGGACAAAACTGAGGTAAAATGTTTCGCCATTTCTTTCGTCTTTCGACGCTCCATTATTTAAAAACTGGAGCATGTTTTTGTTTTAAAATGTGAAGTTTTTTTTTTTACAATGATACCTCTGGGCCTATAGATGTTTGGGATACAACAGAGAAAAAGATTTCATTATTTTTCACCTTTCGATAGAACATTTAAAAAAAAATTTCTGCCCCTGAACTGCTGCCTATGCTTGCACACAGGAGTCGTCGTCATTCACTATAGCCTAAAAGTCCAAAATGTACAATTAAGTCAACCCTCAATCGTCAATGGCCAGCTGGCCTGTTTATATAATTCTAAACTGAACTCGGTTTAATTTAATTTGGAAACAAAAATATCTAAAAAAAAACATGATTTAGAAACAATAAAATTTTTACGAAACCCAGCTATACCATCCTAAAAAGAACATTTTGCCGGCCGCCAGCCAGACCGGCTAAAAATGGTTTCTTTGTGCCTAATATATACTTAACCTGATAATTTAGCATTACATTCCTCGAATGCGATGTTCCCCTGGAGGTTTCTTCCGGTGTGCAGGCACCTGAATGCATATTCCCACTGCGCATGTGCATGGCAGTCCCCTTATAAAAGCGAGAGCGCGGACGCTTTCGACATTCATTTTTCTCTCAATGTGTCAAGCGGTGACTCGAGAGGTGAGGCAGGGCGGGAGTAGGTTAAGTATGTTTTAGGCACAAAGAAACCATTTTTAGCCGGCCTGGCTGGCGGCCGGCAAAATGTTTTTTCTTTGTTGCCAAAACATCTTAACCTGATAATTTAGCATTATCAGTAGACCTCGTCAAAGTTTGGTGGCGGGCACCGTCCTGACAAGCGCCCCGGGATGCAAGCAGGCGTTTCCCCCAATAATTTTTTTTTTTTTCCTGGAAGAGAAAAATTAGCACTTTATTCAGAACAGGTGAAAACAGGAACTTGGATCTCTTTCGTTGTTTTGGGTCTTGCTTCCTTCTGGATGGCTTGCTTCCTTCCGGATGGATTGCTTCCATTTGGGAGGCTTGCTTCCTTCTGAGTGGCTTGCTTTCATCTGGGTGGCTTGCTTCCTTCAAGGATGGCTTGCTTCTGTGTTCTGAGTGCTTAATGGCGGGTTGACTACAGTTCTGGCTGCGACAATTGGTCCCAGCCGGTGCAGACCTGATTCTTCTCGTGACATGTCCCTGAGGTAGTGGGAGGTGAAGGTAGATTGATGGCGCCAAGACGCTGCTGCTAGGATTACTGCTATTGGAATGGCGTTGTGATGGGCCCATGATGTGGAGATAGCTCTCACTTCGTGAGCCGTCACTCTCATGCTCTCCTTTGGAGTTTTGTCATAGGCTGCTTCGATTGTTTTCTTAATCCATCTTGATATCATGGCAGCTGATGTTTCGCCCGTTTGAGGATCAATTCGGAGAAAAAGTTGGTTTCTTCCTCGGCGGATATCTTCATGGCGAATCCGGGCTAGGTAGAAGCGCAAGGCTCTGACAGGGCAAAGAAGGCGTTCTGGTTCGTTACCAACTAAGGTGGATAGAGCCGGGAAAGTGAATGGTTTTGGTGGTTCCGAGGGCTTTTGTGTTTCTGTTCTGAATGTTGATCTTGGGTAGAGAGTAACAGAAGAGAAGTTGGGGCCGAAGATGCAGTATGCTGGGTTTGCTGAGAGGGCTTGGATTTCTGAACACCGTAGGCTGGTTGCGAGGGTGACGAGAAAAACTGTTTTGCGAGTCATGAGGTGAAGGGATGTATCCTGAAGGGGTTCGTATGGTTCAGTCATTAGCGACTAGAGCAGGAGAGAAAGGTCCCAATCCGTCATTGACCTTCTGGTGGTGGGTCTTTCATTTTCGTAAGAGCATAGAAGCGCCGAAATACGGTAGTCTTCGAGTAAGTTCATGCTATTGGCGGCTTTGAAGACGGTGTTTAGGGCAGATCGATATACCAGGATTGTGGAGCCTTTGAGTTTGTCGATGTTGAATAAGTCTCTGAAGAAGTTTAGAAGGGTGGGAGAGGTGGGTTGATAGGATTAGTTTGTTTTGTGATACACCAACGAATCCATTTGGACCAGTGGCTGTCGTACATCCGGTTAGTGGAATCCCTGGTTGCCTTTGAGGCGATGCGTTCGGCCTCTTCTCGATGAATTCCAGCCTTTTTGAGGAGTTTGATGATAGTAGCCACCCGTGTAGGTTGAGGTTTGGTATATTCGCGTGTAGTTTTGTTTCTTTCTGTTGGGACAGAAGATCTGGTTGAGGGGGTAGACTTCTGGGAGTGTCGACTAGTAGATCCAGAAGAAGCGGGAACCAAAACGGGGCTATGAGCAGGAACCAGAGAGGGGCTATGAGTAGGAACAAGCTCTGGCTTTCTTGGATCTTTAGAAGAACTTGTGGAAGTAGTTTGAAGGGGGGGAAGAGGTAGGCGAATAGGTTTTGCCATGGAAATGTCAAGGCGTCTACTGCTACTGCTGTTTCGTCTGGAATCGGGCTTATGTAGAGGGGAAGTCTGGCATTGTGCCTCGTGGCAAACAGGTCTATCATTGGAGTGCCCCAAATGGTGAAGATAGATTCGCAAATGGATTCCTTGAGGCACCATTCGCCCGTCAGTGGTTTCTGGCGTGACAGAGAGTTGGCAATCACATTCCTGTTGTCTGGATGTGGAGAGGAAGGAGGGTGATGTTGTGCGAAATGCAGAGGTTAAAATCTCCGACGTTAGGCTGAGAAGAGATCTGGATTTCGTTCCTCCTTCTTTCCTTATGTAGGCCAAGGCAGTTGTGTTGTCGGACTGGACTTGTATTGTCTTGTTTCTTATTTTTGGAAGAAAATGGAGCAGGGCGAGTAGGAATGAACGAAGTTCGAGGGAGTTGATGTGTTCCCTGCAGGTTGGGGGCCAAAGACCCGAGGCCTCTTGACTGCCCAGGTGGGCACCCCAGCCTGTTTTCGAGGCGTCCGTAAAGATGAGCAGGTCGGGATGCGGCTCGTGAAGAGGTTGTGTCTTCGTGAGGTTGGTGACTTCTGATCACCAAAGGAGGGAGTCCAGCGGAAAATCGGGAGTGAAGGGTATTTGTTCGTCCGGGCGGTCCTGATTGATTGCAGGGTTGTCAATGCGGTGGTGGTGAAACGGCCTTACCATTCATCGGCCGTATGGAACGAGGTTCGCCATTGCGTCCATCTTCCCGATGAGGGAGTTTAGTTGCCAGGAGGAGAAACTGGTTTCTGACCGAAAGAGACGGACGTGGCGAAGAAGGTCTTCTATTCGTTCCGGGGAGGGGGCAATACTTGCTGTGCGGAGGTCGAAAGAGGATCCGAGAAAGGTGAAGACCTGTTCTGGTATGAGGCGAGATTTCGAGTAGTTTATTCCGAAGCCCAGTCGGTTTAATAGGGAAATGGTTTTGTTCTTGTTTCGTTCCAGAATAAGACGGTTTGGGTTGTTGAGGGGTTGGCCTGAATTTCGTTTTGGTGTAGGTTTGCTAAGATTGGTTTGTGAACCGTTGTGAAAATTCTGGGGGCTGCGTTTAGGCCGAAGGGAAGACAGCGAAATTCGTAAACCTTTTGGTTGTAGATGAACCGAAAAAGGTGCGTGATAGCTGGGTGGAGTAGGACATGAAGGTAAGCATCTTCCAGATCGATCGAGACTGTCCAGTCGTTTTGTTTGAATGAATGACGAATTGATTCAAGAGTTTCCATCTTGAAACGATTGTTGAGGATGTATCTGTTGAGAGGTTTCATGTTGAAAATCAGACGGAAGCCCCCTGATTTCTTTGGTCGGGTGAAGATGGAACTGTAGAAGCCCGTACCTGGCTTGTGGCATTCCCGTATCACGTCTTTCCGAAGGAGTTCTGAAATTTCGAACGAAAGTAGTTGAGTTACTGGTAAGGAGAAATCCCATGGCGGTGTCGGCAGGAGCGGGGGTTTTGAAAGAAATTCCGGGCGAAACCCGTGTTTGATGATGAAAAGGACTTCTGTGTTTGATGTTAATTGTAGCCAGGCTGGGAGGAATCGGCGTAGTCTCGCGCCGACTGGAAAGCCGGATGGGTGAAAGGCTTTATTGTTGTTTCTTGCGGAAAGTGCTTCTGCCCCCTGGCGACGAGTAGCGGCTTAGTCGGTCTGGAGTGGCGGCTCGCTTCTGGTTGCGCTGGCCGGGGCGAGACGAGGCTGGTCCGCCCGAAAGGGCTGCGGGTTTCTCGGATGAAAGTCGTTGGAGCGAGTCGATGGAGCGGGAGTCGTAGACTTGTTCCAATTGTCTGCGGGGAGGCGAGGAATGAGCTGTTTGTTCTTCAGAGCCGGGCAAAAGTTGTTTTAGTGGTTTCGGTTTCCTAGAAATGTCTAAGTGAGGGGCGAGGGTTGGGATTAAACCACAGAAGAGCGTGTCCGACTTGTGGATGGGCTGGTTCCAGAGACGGTGCATCGTGGAGACGTTCAAGTTGGCGGCGGATGAAAGAGCAATATCCCGGAGGAATAAGGTGTTGTTAAAAAGAGCTCTAGTGGCCCAATTGATGGAATGATACGTGGCGAAGCTTGCCTTCTGAAAGAGCTGCGTGATTACGGATGAAAGATTGCGTAGTTCTTCGGGACTTGCGTCCGGGGATAGTTTTTCGCACAAGGCGTTCACCGCCGTATTGAGAACGTCCGTTTGCGACGCGGCACGGAGACTTAGCCGTAAGCACTTGTCGTTTTCGTACAGGACGAAAGTTGGGATGTTAGCTTTCTTGGGAATCGATAAAGTGGAGCCGAAGTCCATCTTTACTTCGCTGCCTAAGAACTCACACTCGGGGTAGGTTGCGAAGTTATTCGGGTTAGTGGCGCCATTGTCTAGCGGGCGAAAGAAACTGCTTTCACGGCCTGGTCGAGGTGGTGGTGGTTCCTTGTCGAGAACGAGGGGGACGCCTTTGCCGAGCAGGGAGCCTTCATTCCGGAGGAGGCATGTTAACAGCGTGGTGAATTGCCCAAGTAGGTTGCGAGGTTTTGAGTCTTTGTCTCTAAGGGCGAAGCCGAAGCCAGTTTTAAGTCCACGGTTAATCACAGGAGCGTCAATTGACTGCGACGGTTTGAAAAAAAAACAATCGGGAATGGTTTCTTCAACCGTCTTTAAAAGTGAAGCTAGGGAGAAAGACAGGTCGTCGGCGGCGTCGTCTGGGAAGTGGATCCTTTAGCCGGACGAAATGGGAGTGGCCGGCGGCAGAGCATCAGCGGTAGCCGAGGGAGCGGCAGTAGGGGAAGCTTGCAGGCGAGAGAGAGAAGACAGCTTGCGTTTCTTGAGGGCGCCC
Source organism: Lithobius niger (assembly GCA_023313725.1). Lineage (NCBI taxonomy): Eukaryota > Metazoa > Arthropoda > Chilopoda > Lithobiomorpha > Lithobiidae > Lithobius > Lithobius niger. The sequence goes on along the minus strand of JAHWFP010068729.1, from coordinate 31,120 downwards.
GAGGGAGATGCCGAGTCCCGTTTGCGGGAGTCGCGGCTGGAGGCGAAGGCTATCCACGCTTGCGTACGAGCGTGTCGGGCGGAGGACGTGCAAGAAGGAGGTGACATCGGATTGTCTTGCATTACACGGACCGTCTCCTGGATTATGTTCCGGACTTCACTACGGGAGACACTTCTACCTATTCGGGATGAATTGGATGAGAGATCCAAAGGCGAATTACGGGCAGGCGAGCGAGAAGCTGCCGTTGCTTGTAGAAGGGATTTCTTGGCTTCACGTTAGATGATTTTCGCCCGTTGAAAGTCGTCTTGTAGAGCCGTAAGGTCCAACGGCTCGGCTGGCGGGGTGCGCTGGCCGGGCTGCAAGGGAGAGTCCGTGAACACATTGATACTTGAAAGTGGTGCTTCAGCAGGGAACGGGCCAACGGCGGCGAGGTCGAGGGCGGAGATCCAGCGATCGCCGAGGGTGAAAGCAGAAGCCTGTGGACGAAGAGCATGAGAGGGAGCGGCGAGCGAAGTAGGATCTTCGGAAGCAGCGGCCATCATCGGGTAGAATCCAAATTTCCGTGCGAAAGACAAAGAAACTGCGGCGCAGGGTGGCGTGGAGACACCTCTGAAGGAAAAATAAATGTCGAAAGCGTCCGCGCTCTCGCTTTTATAAGGGAGAACTGCCATGCACATGTGCGGTGGGAATATGCAAGCAGGTGCCTGCGCACCGGAAGAAACCTCCAGGGGAACATCACATTCGAGGAATGTAATGCTAAATTATCAGGTTAAGATGTTTTGGCAACAAAGAAAATGAATTAAAAAATTACCAAAATTTGCTTGACAATTTGTTGCTTCAGTGTTAACTGGAGGCTAGAAACAGGCACTAAAATAGCGTTAAATGCTTCAGCTTCCGGGGCACTACTGGCATTCTTTAAACCAGTTGGCAAAATGAGAGTCACCCCATCCCCAACATAGTACCCTTCGCTACGGCCCTGGAGATTCTAGGTCCCATGGTGGCGGGCCAACCGGTGGTGAGCGGAAATTTGGGTAGGAATCCTTCGACTATTATGGAGAGAACCATCGGATTTGTAGTAATTGTTTCCCAGATTTTTACGAAAGAACTGTAAGCGACCTCCCACAGGTCGTGGGAAGGACGCAATGTCAGTATTTGGGGCGGCCACGGTTCCATGGTCCTGGGGAAGCGTATCGTCATCGTCTATCTGGGGTGGCTGCCTTCCCAGGGGATCGACGTTGTCCCCGTCCCTGGTTACTTGAACGAAAGGGCGATGTAGTGTTGGGAAGCACGGCCGGATGCGTGTCATTTGGCTTCGAACCGGAAGGATCATCCCAATAGGTTCCGGCTTGCGAATCCTTGGAGGGGTGAGGTCGCCTGCCAAGGCGCGAGCGAAAAGGCCGAGGTTTACGGGAAACATCGAATTGAGGAGCAAGTTTAGGAATCAGTCCTTGGAATAGGGGGTCCGATTCGTGGATCGGGAGGTTGCGGAGCGTGGAACGAGTGGAATCGTGAAGACTAGGGGAAGTGTTGAGATCAATTTGATGGAGCAGAATTGTGGTGTTGAACAAAGCACTGGTGAACCAGTTCATCGAGTGATAGGTGGCGAAACATGCTTTGCGGAACACCTGGTTGATAAGAAACGCCAGTTCTTTCGTATCGACCGGAGGAGGACCCGTGTTCAAATGTTCACACAAGCCATTGGTGGCCATGTTTAGGACATTTACTTGCGAAACGGCTAGGAGACCAAGGCGCAAGAGTCGGTCGTTGTCACGAAGCACAAAAACTAGAACTGCAGCTCGTCTACGAAGGAACAGGGTAGAACCGAAATCCATCTTGGTTTTTGCTGTCAGGAATTCGGACTGAGGGTAGGTATCGAAATTTCGTGGATTAGTGGTGCCTTCCTCTGAGGGCCGAAAGAAGAACGCTTCCTTCCCGGGCCTGGAAGGCGGAGTCTCAATGTTCAGTTCCAGGGGGAACCCGTTACCAAGGAGTAAACCTCCAATCCGAAGTAAGGTGGTGAGAAATGTTGTAGACTGACCCAGGAGGGGTGGTTGGTATGGTGGTTGGTCTCGTAGGCCGAACTTGAGATCCGTGGAAAGCCCGCGGTTCTTGCAGAACAGGCCGGAATCGGGAGTGGGTTTGTATAGGAAACAGTCCGAGATAATAGCTTCCACTGTCGAGTAAATCCGGAAGCAGGATATCAGCAGGGTCCAGTTCCCCTGGGAAGCCGGGGTCCAGACCGCTGTAGCTTGGGGAGCGGTTGGAACGGTAGGAGGATTGGTCATCCTCTTCATGAGAGGAATGGTAATCCGCAGGCTGGGGAGCGGGCAGGCTGAGTTGAGGTGCTGGCGGAACTGCTATAGGAACCGGGTGGGATCGGCGAGAGGTCCGTGAGCAGGTTCACCGAGACAGCGTAGCTACGTGGTAGACGCAACCCAAGAGTGGGTATAGGCAGAAGGAGCCGGAGGATCGGAAGATGACTGGCGCTTGAAATCCAGGATTGCAGAATCCATGAGGGAATGAACTTGTTCCCGAGAAAGCTGTGTTGCTGACAAGGCAGACCGGGAGGAAGCAGAGCATTGTGAGAAACGGGACGATAAATCCAGAGGGCGCAGGAGTGGTAAGGAAACTTCCTTGGCCACAAGTTTGCGTGAAGTTTCAATTTACAGTAAAGGTCGTTGTATTACCAAGGAGAGGGACCTAGAGCCCGAGTACCACGGAGGCAGTCCGCATGGGATCGGTGAGGTAGTAGCGGTACCGCTAGGTGGAACCACTGGGACCGAGGTGGCAGAGAAATGAACTGGAACGGTGGGGTAGAGCGTACTCTGGCTGGATTCCAGGAGCATGACACTGTCCCCTGGATCAAGGGATTCCAAGGTCGGAACAAGTGAAATAGGCTCGGAGGGAACCATTGGTTCCAGAGGCGCACCCTTGGCACGAGGGAGTGGAATCCGGAATTGTAGTCTTCGAAACAGTTACAACCTTGACAGATGAATAGTAGAGAAGTAAAGATGAGACGGTTTGCTCCGCTCAAGCTCTTATATGATGGAGGCTGCACAGAAACGTGCACAGAGGGTAGCAGGTCGGACAGAAATCTTCGATTGTTCTCTAATTGAAACAGCATTATGAGAAGGAGAATGATAAAATTAGGTAATGGATATTTTCATGGCAACTAGAACCTTTGTTTTACAGGAGCGCCCGCATCTCCAAAAATTGTGACGTTAAATTTTTTTTATGACTTCGTTTCCCTTTCGAAACAAACAGGGTACACAAGATCTACCAACAATAAACATCTATCCGTTGTGTACAGCTTGCGATACTGACAATAGTTTGGCAAAGCCAATCAGAAAAAAAGAGCTTGATTTGAACAGAAAGGGACAATGTAGGCCAAGATAAAAAAAAATTTATGTCAACCTAAAAAAAATTTTTTTTTCTCTCCTGTAAAAGCTAAATTTTGGTATAAGAAATAAAATAAAAGCTGCCCACCCGCATGTTGCTTTTGAGTGATAAACTCCCGTAAAACAAGGTACTTTTTTTTTTTCCCTTGGCCAGAAAAAAAATTGTTAAAAATCAGTAGTTGTTAAAAATCAGGTCGGTACACCAATCAATTTGTGGCTGATCGGTACAGCCGTACTAACCCGGCATGTGGTCACCCACCAAAACGTTTGTTGTTACTTTTTCCACACAGACTTCATACACACTTCCTTGCAAACTGCTTCGTGTGGATATGGAATAAAATTAAAATGTTTATTAGATGCTCTAAAGGTAGATCCCGGCAATGTTATCTGAAGAAATACGTGTCTCATTGGTATTAGGCCTTTCGTAGTGGTACTTTTTTTTAGCTATTATTTGCATAATGTACGTTTAACACTGGTTCAATCAGTCAGCCTGGGCAGGAAAGGGCCCCTGTGGCTGTTTCCAGGATTTACAGAGGCTCCAACTGTTTCACTAGAAACTTAATTCGGTTTAAGTGATAGCACTTCCAAGTTTCAACCTGTGCTAGGAGTTCTGGGAAGTGCTGCAAGTTCCTCAAGCAGGGTTTGGGCCGAGCCACAGAATTTTTTTCCTCGAGATTATAAGCGGTGCAAACAATGATACCCTCCTCCCCAGAGTAAGCTAAGCATGAAAGGGAAAAAAATGAAAGTACCGATCGGTAGCCCATTTTATTGTGAGTTTACACTCACAAGCACAATATTCAGTGTTTACTCCATTGGCGTTACGAACAGATTGAAAACTGCAGGGTATGAAGACAAACGTGACTCAAAAAGCTCCATATTTCTTTGGTAACGTAATAAAAGAGTGGCCCTAATTCTCCCGATCTAAGTATCAGTGAAAACTTTGGATCCAAAGATAACGTTGAAAAAAGGATGATGTCTGAACCTCTAGCAACTCGAATTAGTTGTACCAGGACGGAGGAGCACATCGATGCTGTGCTTCGGAAAATGGAGATAACACGGAAATTTTTCAGTCACTTTTGACTTTTGTCTTCCTACCCTCCTGTCTTCAATCTGTTTGTGACGCCAATGGAGTAAACACTGAATATTGAACTTGTGAGTGTAAACCGACAATAAAATGGGGTAACTATCGGTACTTTCATTTTTTCCTATCACGCTTAGTTTACTCGGGGGGGGGGGGGGGGGATCATTTTTTGGCATCTTGTACTGTCGTTTCAGTCATCAGAGTACAGTTATGAAATTTTTTCTGGGGGGGGGGGTAGGGGGGGACTATGAAATGGGGTTGAATTACAAGTAAAGGGAAAGAAAAAATAGTGAAGAGGGGATTTTATATGAAAGGAATTCGCTATTGGAAAGCAAACTCCGAAACATGATATTCATTTTTTTTCTGGGAAAGAAAAATAGTTACCCGAGGGACACGAACAAAGTGACAGGAAAAGAGCACATGTGCCATTGGCAAAATGGTACTAAGGTCAGTTCAAACCTGGGCTCCAATACTGTCGGTTTTTCTTTCCCTTTCTGTGCTTTTTTTTTTAATAATCGAATTTACTGCAAAACAAAGAAACTACCGTTTTATTTGAGTGAACTTTTATGTTGCGAAACTGTGCTTTAACATACACACGGCTTTCATTTTTTCCCTCTTATGTGACGACAAAATTGTCAAGCAGTGCAAAAATAGAACTCATGCAACAGTCTCTTTCTAGAAATAGTCCGAAAAGGGACCGTTTATCACAGCCCGTCTCTTGAACTTAATGCGTGTCACTGAGTGTTCTGCTAATAAAACCCTTCAGACTTTCTTTTTTGTCATTACTACCAGTAACTTTATTAAGTACTAGTCTTCCGAAACCACCAACGCAGCTATGAGAGCTTCAATTTAAACATTAAAGGGCAATTACATCCTTTTTGACATGCATGTTTTTTTACTTTTGGAGCACTTCCACAATAACTAAACACAAGAATTGCGGTAGGAATACATTACGTACGTCCACACAACAATATCATTACTGCACCACCAAAACACGTAAAGGGTGCCGCCAGTGTTTCATGCGGAACAACCAAAATTAATGCCGACTGATGGAGCTGTACCGTTTCAACATAAGTTCCGACGGAAGCCCACTGAGATAGTTCTGTTGGCTGTGGGTAGCTCCAACGTCTAACAGCCTTAGCTGGCCAGTACTATCGTGCTGTTCGCTTACTAGTTGCAGTATTTAAAGAAAAAAAAGGGGGAGGGTCTAACATGGATTTGTCTTCAAATCTACTCGAGCCATATAACTTCATATGAGAATGAAAATTTTTTTTCTAGTTCGCAAGAGGGCGATATTGGCCGCCCAATTGGTGCACAAAGCACCTGCACACAAAAAAATCTTAATTCTCAAACCAAATTATTTGGATCGAGTAGATTCGAAGGCAAATCCATGTTCGACCCCCGCCCCCCCCCCCCACCTTTTTTTTTTCTTTAAATAACTGTTAAGCGAACAGCACGGCAGTACTGGCCAGCTAAGGCTGTCAGACGCTTAGGCTAACAATGCGTTCGTGTACGCAATAATACTTCATCGTTTATGGTTGTTGCGTCTGGAGTTCCTCAAGGATCTATCCTTGGGCCTATTCTTTTTTCTATTTTCATAAATGATCTCCCTGACTGCATCACCAAATGTGATCATCATATGTTTGCCGATGATGTACAGACCGCAAAAAAGTTTTTTCTTGAAAATGCTGCCGTTACACTTTCCGAACTTAATGATGACCTTGATAACATTACCACTGGTCAAGTGCAAACGGTCTTTCACTCAATGAACACAAATGTCAACATATTATTATTGCCTCGTCACAGTTATTTCAAGCTTGTATCCTAGACGAGCTTTCTCACTACAATTCTGTTGCAATTAACACTGTTCAATTGAAAATGTCCCATGATGTAAAAAACCTTGGAGTTATCTTTGACAAGCATTTGTCCTGGGAGGATCATATTAGCACGCAATGCCGTTCTGCGTTACAAAGGCTTAGATATCTTGCAAGATTCAAGCATTTTCTTAACAATAAAACTAAACGTAATCTCACGGCAGCATTAATTATTCCATTACTGGATTATGGTGATTTGATTTATTTCAGTGCTTCAAAGACATTGCTGTACCAAGTTCAGAAAGTGCAGAACGCTTGTGTTCGTTTTATTTTTAATATTAAAAAGTTATCAGAGTGTCACAGAAAACATAAAAAAGCTTAAATGGATTACTATGGAAAACAGAAGAGCTTTGCATTCACTTGTGATGGTGTATAAGACGCTTAAATTTAAAGAACCATCCTATTTGTTTGAACTTTTTAACTCTGCTACTGCGACTCACAACTATCCTACCAGACTCAGCTATAGTTGCAGTTTCACACCTCCCCGATGTAGAACTAATAAATACCAATCTTCCTTTTTCACTCAAAGTATTAAGTTATGGAACGATCTGCCTGCAGAAATCAAGAACATTTCAAGAACATTTCAAGAACATTTGTTCAAGCATTTAAAAACCGTATTTACCAACGTTTCTTTAATTCCTAGTGCGGTCGGGGGGGGGGGGGGGGGGGGG
>JAHWFP010068729.1:0-23996 GCA_023313725.1 Lithobius niger | reverse complement strand
CCGATCTCCGCCTCCTCTCTCTTTTGTGCACTTTATTTTATTTATTTATTTGTTTACGTTTTAAAGTATTAGCCTTACATAATCGTATTCTGCTGTTTGCATTTTTTTTGTTTTTTGTTTGTTTGTGGTTTTATTTTGTTCTGGGTTAGGGATAAGATTGGGCCTTCATGCCTAAACCTCGCCCTTTGTAAACTCTGGCGATACCATTTTCTTCTTTACTTTTTATGTATTTTGTTTGTTTGCAATAAAGTTTATTATTATTATTAAGCTACTCACAGCCGACAGAGCGCTATCTCACTGTGCTTCCGTCGGAACTTGAGTCTAAACGGCACAGCTCCATCTGTTGGTATTAATTTTGGCTGTTACGCGCGAAACAATGGCGGCAACCATAACGTGTTTTGCTGATTCAGTGATGAAATTGTTGTTAACAGACGTACATAACATATTCCTACCGCAATTTTTGTGTTTAATTATTGTGTCAGTGATCCAAAAGTAAAACATGCATGTCAAAATGGATGTAGTAGCCCTTGAATGGTTTCTAGTCTACGCTAACATTGGCTTTCATTTCAGCATTTTTCTGTTTTTTTTTTTTTACTGATAATTGCTGCTATATTTAAGCAAAATGACTTACAATTTCCGTTATTTGGGAGAAATGTATGACAATTTTATGACATTCCGTTAAAATCGGAATACCGTAGTTTATGAATTTGATGACAAGTGGACGCCCTGCATGCGCGAGGATTACAAGATTTTGCTAGAATCAAACTGCGATAAAACTAGTTCGATTTCTCAATCTTGTCTAAACGGGAAATTTTTTAAAGAATAGTTTTTTGGATAATCAGGGTTCAGATACATAACGAGCGGGAAATTTACTCAACTTCAACTACCGTAAATCGTGGATTAAACGCCCATGGGCTTATGCAGTTAATTTGGCAACAATAGGGGGGTGGGCTTTAAATCAAGCATTATCAATTTTCTAACCTTTCTGGACATCTACTACAGAAAATTCGAAGCTTTTGAACGATCTCTTAAAGACCAATTTTTACATCCGTTTAATTGCTGTGAAGAAGGGATGAGGCTTAGGTGAGAGATGCCCAGACCTTGTGCAGTAACTAAGAGCCAAAGGAAGAGTCCACTATTACTAGAGGGCGGGAGAAGGGGCTAGTAAACATAGCGAGCAGTACTATCTTTATTATAACTTTTAGGTAATTTTTCGTAGAAAAACGACAATTTGAGGGGTGGCTTAAACTCCACATTTCATGATTTTGACTTCACAGCATTTTCAGGGGGTGGGCTTCAGCTTCAACTAGGCTTTTAATACACGATTTACGGTATATACACAACTTGAAAAACGTTGGTGCAAATTTTCGAAAGTCACTTAATCACTTGGTGTTAATTGTGCTTGAACGCCAACTTTCTTCATCAGGCTTCTTGTGATTACAAGAGCTTTTTTCAACTACTGCATTGAAAAAAGCTCTCATAATCGCAAGAAGCCTCATGTAGAAAGTCGGCGTTCAAGCACAATTAACACCAAGTGAATGAGGGACTTTCGAAAATTTGCACCAACGTTTTTCAAGTTGTATATATAGTTGAAGTTGAGTAAATTTCCCGCTAGTTATGAATCCAATACCTCAAAGTAAAAATTTTAGGGTTCAAATAATCATGATTCTACTGATTACAAGTTCGAAATTATTCCTTTTTCTAGGGTTGGATTTTTTTTTTTTAGAAGCGAAGACTGGCCCTTTCCCTAGCCATTTTCTGCTACTAGAAAATCATACCTATTTAAATTTTATTATCTTATCTTAACCAAAAGTCATAATGACAGAATTTATTTTTCAGTGAGATCATTAAAAGATCACTTACCTTGATTAGGCACTTGTTGATTTATGACAGGAACAGGATATTTGGTTTCCCCATCAATGATAACTGCACCAGATTAAGGAAAACACTTTTTTTGCCCTAATAATAAAAACCTGACACACTATCGGACTAACTTTATCTGAAGATAAGATCACTACGTAGCTGTTGAGAGTCAGGCTTTGTTTGGAATGTTTTCACTAAAATTAAGTTTCCGAAGATATGGAAAAGCAGGCTGACACTAGGAAATTGATATTCAACAAATAAAAATATGAGAAAATCAATTTAGAACTCTTGCTATTATGTACAAGTAAGCAGTGACAAAAACCATGAAAAAGTAGAAAAAATTACTAGTCATTATCATCCTCTGAAAAATCAAGATGATGTCAAAATCCTCTGAAAATCTGCTGGAAAAGAAGTCAAAAAGGAAGGAGCACAGATATATAAAAAAAATAAAAAAACAGAGCGACATTGCGGAGATCACTGCATTCTGATATCAAGCTAATAAGTTGATTCATAATCAAATGCTAAAAATGCTAAAAGGTACACTGCAACATGATCCAGGGTTAGAACAGTGCAGCAATTTTCAAGCATTTTACAGTATATTTTTTTTCCAATTTTCAAGGATAAATATGTAGTTTTACTGAGCTTCCAGTAGAATCTAAAACTTTAAACAGAAGGGTACGTACATTTCCCCATTTATGCAGTCATCAGCACAATGTCGAATTAGGTTTACCACAGATACAGTGGTATGGACGACATGTGCAGAAAGGATTGGTGGGTGCGGCGCGGTGTTATTTCCGGATCTGGAAATGCTACGCCTTTTCAGAGAGCACGCGAAAACGAAAATAAGTATAATAAAGCTTGTAGAACTAAATCTTTACCAAGCAATTATGACAAATTTGTTTTAATTGCAGGAGCAAACCGTTAATTTACCTAGAGTTTAAAATTCAAGTATTTTCCAGTATTAAAAACAAATTTCAAGTATATTCCAGTATTTCCAGTGTCTGTACGAACCCGCTGATCATATTCTAGCAATTACCAGAAAACAAAACCTTTCGGTTTTCGGGTGCACGGGTAGCCACGAGTACTGGAGCATCAGATTAGAAAGGCGTCTTGGTCCCGGCTATACATCTCTGGCTTCTTACAGGCCAGGGTTCAATCCCGGATGTTTCCCGCCCGTTGCACAAGGGTTTTATCCGAGTACTCCAGTTTCCTCCCTCCTACGGCAAAAAAAAACAACTTATAAGATCGGGGTTCCTTCCACTGAACATCTGCCGCTTGGACCTTCAAAAAAAACCCCAATTTTACCTGGGGGGGGGGGGGCCGGTCAAAATTGGTTTCTACTACCTAAGGGAAATTATCAACTACGTGTAAATTTCTGCATTCAGTTCCTGGATGCTCTTTTACCTTGGAGGAATCAAAACTCTCTTGATACGCTCAGGTCAGCCACTCACCTGCGCATGCGTCGCACGTGCAGACCCTCCATAGATAGATAGAGTTACGGCACTAGCCAGCCATCTTCTTTTCCTCTCGATGTGTCAGTCATGATGGTGACTCAAGAGGGGAGGTTGGGTGGGTTACAGGTAGTGTTTATTTTCTCTTAGGCAATAGAAACCAATTTTGACCTTCCCCCAAGTAAAATTGAGCTTTCTACTTGCCGGTGAGGAAAATATCCACTACGTGTAAATATCTGCATTTGCAGTTAACCTCGTCAATATAGGTGGCGGCAAGAATTTATAGGGTTGGGGAGGAGAATTTGTGACCGAGACCCCATAATGCAACGTCTCAGATCCATTCCAATTAGTTCCGTCTAGGTTTATAGAGGGCGCCACGAATTTTATGCGGGAATTTCTACTCAATTTTCAGCCTGAAATTAAACTAACCTAAACGAAACTAGCTAGTATGTAATTATTATTTAGTTTGGCTTAGTTGTAATTTAGTTTACTTTAGATTTGGGCTGAAAAATGAGCAAAAATAACCAGATGGAACACGTGACACCCTCTGAAAACTCTGGTGGAACTCATCGGAATGGATCTAGTACGTTTCAATAGTGACTTTTTAGAGTTACAAATTCTCCTCCCAACCCTATAAATTCTTGGTGGCGGGCACTATCATGACGAGTTCCCAAGGGTGTGAGCTGGGATCCCACGAGACAGTTTTTTTTGGCAGATTTTTGGCTTGCGTTGAGGCTTTCTGCGACTGGTCTCGGCAGAGTTAGTGCGCAAAGGTTATCTGCAATGAGAGGGGACATTCCATTGCCGAAGCGAGTCGGTTAGGGTATCCGGGGCGAGTTTTGATCGTTAAAGAGAAGAGAAGGGGGGGGGGGAATACCTTAAGGCGGAAGCGGAGAATGGGTGACAGTCTTGATGGTAGAAGATGTCTTCACAGCTGGCAGTGTGAGAGGATACACAGAGTTTCTTCATGAAGGGAGTGGGATGATGGAGGGCTTGTAGGCATTGAATTCTGTTCATAGTAGAAGCAGGGTGACGCAATGATGCAGCAGAAAGTCGCTGAGTGTTAAGTTGGTTAATTTTCAGCCATGTCGTCAATGTTTGATAATTTTGACGTGCTGAAGTGGCGTGTTAATGGTTTAGATACGTTTGGGTAATGCAGTGAAGGTTGGATAGTGAAATTACCACTGGCAGGTGGGTGACCGTGTCATTAAAACAAATTGACTGTAGGCAATCTTCTTGACAAATGGTGTCGAAGAAAGTTCAACTTCTGGGGCAATGAAGCGCATAAGCCTGGATGCGACAAGTTGCTGTGACAGGCAATTTGCATGGTCTGCTGATAGTTGGTGAGATGTTTGCTCTGGTTCAGTGTCGATGGTTAGTGTTATGTTGATGAGGGTGACCGAGTGATGTGTTGTTGCCATGAAAGGAGCATGTCGCTGGTGGCCGCCATAGGGCATGTTACGTGAGATGGTGGCTTCGAGGCGGAGTTTAAGGTGTGGAGGAGAGGGACCGAGTTGGAGGTCAAAGATCATGAGGAGTTAACATCGTCAGGAGAATGTACTGATTTGATAGCTTCAGAATGGGAGGTTTGGATGCGAATTTTGTCGGTTCCGTACAGGTGAGCGTGGACGGTCGAGTGTCTTCTGTGTTGGACGCCGATGGGGTTGATCCGAGTTGAATGTTGGTGGGGATGCATTACTCCATGAGATTTTCGTTGTGAGAAGATGAGATTCAACAATGGTGACGATGGGTGCAGCAGACAAGCTTGCGCAAATTTTCTTATGATTAAGGGAGAAAATTTGGAATAGGTTTTTTTAAGTTCGTTTGATTGTTTTTAATTTGTTTTCGTTCCAGATTGAGGAGAGGCTTTTGCCCACCGAAGTGTGGATGCTAGGGTTTGGGTGTGTTGGTTACGATTGAAAGAAAGCACCCTGGTTGTAATGAAGCACCCCTTCCAACCTCATTCAGTCTGTTGCGAAAAAAAAAAAGGGGGGAGGAGGGGGTTTAGCATTATTTTGGTCTTAAAGTGAAGCGAAGACGTTTTCTTCTTGTGCTCCTGGATGAAGGTGGAGATGTCCATTGGAATAAATTTGACGAGCCATAGATGTGTCGCGAGAGGTTCCCGAACTGAGTGGTGTAAGAACAGGTGTTTTAGGGCCGCTGAAGGGTTCTCCATACGAAGACTTCTTGAGTGTAAGATAGGGTGGAGGGTGTCCGAACGAAGGCCACAGACGATCGTAGTCAAGAGCAAGAGTGAAGACCCAAGATCCGAGGGAGCCGTGGTGAGGCTTCGAGCAGTAGTACAGGTTGAAATGAAGCAAAACGATGGGCAGCAGGAAGTGGTGGCCGAGGCTAAGGTATGCGGCGAATAGCGATACAGGCTCGGCTTGGTCGAAGGATGCAGGTCCCGAGAGTTGTCATGATTCAGGGTAAAAGACAGGAGGTAGCGATGAACGAAGTTTTGCAGATTTGTCAGGAAATTGTTGAGGGACAGCTGGCAGCGAAGGATGAAGGCATGAAGTTGCAAAGCTTGAAGGTGAGGGATTGCGAGCAGAAAGGGTGTTGGTTCGAATGAGCTGTGAAGCCTGAGTAAGTGGCATGATGCACACACAGATCTGGCAGCAGGAAAAGTTATAAGATATGAACGTAGGCAAGGTCTTTATACCAAGAACTGTTACGACCATTCTATTCAAAACCCAGTGGAGTGTGTGGTGTCACATAACTGATAGGGGAGAAGTGACTATGTGAAGAGGGTGAAGTGCTTCCATGATAAGCTAGCAGAGTTGTTTTCCCCAAGAACCATAGTGGTTGGAATGGATTAGAGAAGGAAGAGTTGGTGCAATAGTTGCGAGTCTCACAATATTAGAGTCTTGAGACTGAACAACTGCTTGCATGATCCAGCCATATGTGATTCGTAACCTTGGCGACGACTATCTGACTCGACAATTGAAGGTCTGTAGTTACGAGTTAAAATTAACCAAGCTTCAAGGAAGAAGTTGAGTGGCCGCAGGCAGCACAGGATAAAGCTTGAGGAAGAAGGTGTTTAAAACCAAGATGAACATTCCTGATTTTTCCAAGTTTTCCAAATTTAAAATTGACAAATTTCCCTGATGAGTGTCACCTTTTTATTTATTTTTTTTTTTTTTTTTTGTAACGATATCAAATTCTTTTGCTTGATCAAGAACAATGCGCTCCCCTAACAGGGATGGAAGAAGTGGGGATGGCATAGACAGAACGAAACTTGAAACGTACACAACCCGAATGACTTATGTTACTAAGTCCAAGGGCTTTATACCACTAGGAAAAATACCTTGAATTTGCATATTTTTCATGTGGGAGGCCACCCTAATGAGGCAGCAATGACATTCAGTGGTGACAAATGATTCACTTTTTAAGATTGCAGCAACAGTGAGTTCAAGACGTCGTGCTGTTTTATTTACAGCCTCTATGTTGGAAGTGAAAGTAAGAAGTACGGAACTAGCGCCAGGAGTCGGCGGTGGGGCATAAAAGAACTGCAGTATAGTGGGCTGGATAAAGCGCTTCAAAATAGGAAAAAGCCTAAGGCTTAAGATGTAATCGGCTCGAGAAAAGTTGTTGCGCTGTAATTTCTGTTTGTTATCAATTTAAAATGTTGACATAACGTAGTCAAATGCCAGGGAGTTGCAGCCAAGGGAAAGATGAACAGGAAAACACCAGACCAATTGAGACAAACTCCACCCCCAGGCCCCAAATTGTAGCAGTTGGGCCATCGCTTGGGAAGCACACGTATTAACGTCAGGGGTACCAAATCGTGCCCACTTTTCCAAAACACCTCAGGGCACAACTTAAAATCAAACGTGTCCTGAAAAACACCTGACAGCCCATCTGCTGTAGTGTTCAGGTACCCTGGCACAAATACCACCCACACTCTGCAACCAATTATTTGCTGTCAACCCCACAACCTGCGGACCAGAGCATTCATACTAAGTGACCTCCAGTCCCCATGTCTATTCACGTAAGCCACCACCACTATACTATCCGAGAGGATTTTTACGGACTGTCCCTGTAACCAAGTGCCTCAACTGCCTTCAACATGGCCAAAACCTCCCTAGCCCTGATATGAAGCGAGCTTCCATGCCCTCCAGAGGCACACCCCAGCCAACATCGACGTGTCCATGGATACAACTACCGTAGCTTCCAATGATAGCCAAGATCTCCCTACCGCTGACTTGCATAACACCAGTGACACCAAACCAAGAATTCACACGACCCAAGGGAAAAATTTATCTGAGTCCACGCTGACCTAGTCCACGTCAACTAGCCCCTCTGCCAAAGCCGCAGATGCAAACAAGCGTCATCTATAGCACACACCATGCTCTCTGCCAGATCCAACAGACGCTGTAATTCTCGAATCGGAACCAATCGTCTACTATGCATGTCGTCCACCACTCGCTGCATTTTCAATAACTTCTATAATGGAAGCACTTAAATGGGCCGACTCCAAACCCAAAAATTTCAACACTGCGAAGACACCAGCACACTTGTATCATAATTTATGAAAAACCTAAGCCTGAGCAAAGTCTCCAACAACCTACGCACACCTAGCTGAACCTTATGCTTGGACGGCCCCAAAACGCCAAAATCATTCTTCTTAAGAATCTGTGTACCATGGACCCAACCCAAAAGGCATGAGACAGAAATGATACAACACCCCTTGCTGGGAGAACATTAAAAACCCGCGTGCCTTGGTTTCGATTGGCACCGCATAATAAGCCTGGGATAAATCAATTTTTGCTATCCACCACAATGTTGACCATGTCCATAAAACACCGTTCCACCAAGACATACAAATTCAAGTGCTTAAGATTTAAAATTATAAGGATCGAGCCTTCCGGTCTAGACAGAGAAAAATTCGGATATCCAAAACCAACCCTAACCTGTTTGGGGACTCGCCAATGGCCCAATCGAGGTGCACACGACACATTTTACCCGATGTCTTTAATCGCTCGCAATACACCCGGGGGTGCACCAATAGCTGATCAGGTGGCCTCCAGGTGTTCCAAACGCCAAGTACGCCAAACATCCGTACTCGCCCCGAGTTTTCAACAGCTAGGTACTCTCGCTGCTCTATTATTCACGTAATTCAAGGCCATATTTTGTTTTCATTCTGTGACACTTCAAAAACCAAAACCACCATACACCAACCACAGCCAATACCAACACCTTTCACCTATGCTGAGTTTCTGTATCACAAGATGTACACTAGTTACCAAAATGTCCCTGGGTTGTCACCAAACCAAGGTGCTTATTTTTGGTGGTCTTCTTATCTAATTGGAAGATCTCCCACCTTCTTCAGGCCCTACGAGGGTTGAATGCCGTTATACTTGGAGAAACAAAAGTCGTTTTGATTTTGTAGGTCATGTTCGTGCTTCCAGTTGGTAAGGAGGGATGTGATGCTGTGAAGTGGCTCCATCTGTGGAGCGTGGGAAGAGAGTTGAGGGAGGAGTGCTTTCCACTAACTATTCAGTTTCTGGGTAACTCGGGTGTAATAATCTTATTGACATTGCGATGTAAGGCTTCTTCGGTATTCACAAGTGTTTTCCTGAAATTCTGGAGTGATGGATGGAGATGCTCTCCAAAGCACAAAGATGGGGCTCGGATTCAGAAGCATGTTGGTGCTTTTCCAAGCAATTTCATGATTTTTGGAGGTGGTGAGCAGAAACTGCACTCACCACTTCCCTTGATATTTTCCAGTACTTGGGTTCAAATTCAACGTTTGGTTCGCTCACATAAATGGTGTCAGTTCGAGCACAGGATAGCATATATTGCTGCCTTGATCTGCGAGAGGCTGCAGAGCACCTCGGGGTCTTCTGAACGCGGAGGAGGGGCCACAGCGGTCATCGTGATGAGGGATTGTGATTGGCGAGTAGCGGGACATTGGTTCTTGCTCTGTGATTTTTGTTGTACCGGTGGTTGACACTAAGGCTGCGCCAATACAGATACTGGATCGTATCAGTTGCCGATATTCACGGTATCGGTATCGTCAATTTTTGCGGAAATATCGATAATTCTGGGACCATTTGCGATTACGACAAACGGTTCACGGCATTTTGCTCACGAAATCACTGAGCATTGTCCTAGCTAGGTTTTAATTGTAGGTTACTATTTAAAACTTTTTTTATTTTAATAAATATTGGACTTTTGCAGAAAACTACACCGTTGATGACAAATCGGGGATACAATTTTGGATATCGGTATCGGCAAAATTTTTAAAACCGGAACAGTAAAGTTGGTATCAGTGCAGCCTTAGTTGACACATCTAGCTTCAGGGAAAGCCTGTCTTGACCTTGTAGAGGCTGTTGAGGGAGCAGGAGGGCATGATGGCCAGCATTAAGAGGTGATGAAGAAGCGGCGAAGTAGCTGGGGCCTATTCTTTGGTTGCAGCAGGAATTTCAGGTTAAAGGGGAAATAGGTTTCAAAAAAAGCATTTGACACCCCACAGGGTGGGGATTCGCTTGAAGTGGTCTCCCTTGTTGGGGGCATACGTTACCACATACGTCCAAAACTTTTATGAAACCGTTACAAGATGGTTGCCGGCGCGGGCACAGTTTACCGTATATCGTCCTAGGTAATAGTATGTCTTATCCGGGGTTGGAACACCGAAGTTCTGTAACATGATGCTCTAAGCTCACTCTAAGCATAAAGAAGAGCTTAATGTGAGTGCGTTTCACTCCCGTTCAGTTCTCATACGAGTGGGATTTTAACAGCTTTTGTGTACGTTAAGGTAATTTTGCAAAGCCATCATTGTTCTGTCATGTGTCAATTATCCCTTTATAATAAACGAATCTTCCTTAATGCGTTAATTATCTAGGCACGCATAATAATAAATTACACAAAGTTTGTAGGCCTAGCTTTTAAGGTCATACTGGTTAACCATTTCATGGTCATTGTTTAGCAATTTCAGCTAAAATGTATACCAATTTTTTGTAACAACACTCAAATATTTAGTCAAAGTAAACTAAAAAGGTACAAAATTTACGGTTTAAACACAGCCAACAAGAGCAATCTATTATCGGTTTCCAGTATACATCATAACAGTTTACTGAATTAATCGTTAATTTTTTTTCAAGTCCCAGCAAATACTGTAACTGTTTAGGATACATAGTTCGTAAAACTCGGTTACCCAAGAATGCCACAGAGTTCTGGCCAACGTGAAGCACTAAAAATAGTTACAAGGTACAAAAAATAGATTATCACACAGTAAAAATGAGTTGCCACAAATGCTTCAATGTAATGGTACAAGTTTACTTACAGTTTCCGAGCACCAAACACCGAATGAAAAAGGAGTCGTGTCTCTTTGATTTTGACCACCACAAATCTAAAATCAAATAGAAATAAAAGATCGCATGTGTTGATTCTGATTACTCTAGTGCACATTTCAAAATCCAAATAACGCAAAGATTTGCGTAAAATAAGTTAACAGTAAAGACTAGCTGCAGGGTTTGAAAAAAGTTTCCAACAATGCAATTTGCATGCCTGCATCCCCTCCCTCCATACAATGCCAGGGAAGCCACTCTCTAATCCAATCATAGAGATAACGCCGCCACGTTTACTCATATCCAGGGCCGTAGCTGGAAATTTTTTCTGGGAAGACAAACCAGCAATTTACGCCCCCTCCCAGATTTACACCCCTCCTCCCCCCATCACGACGAAAAAAGTGCAGTCCAAAACTGCTCAAACTAAAACGAAAACGACAAAAAGTAATTATTTTGTAAAAGACAGTTGAGATTGGTTCCCCCGACCCCCCTCCCCACAGGCAGCCAGGTATGGCCCTGCATCTTTCTATAAAACTGATACAGCGTATTTTCAACATGTTTTATCCCCAAAAATAGTTAAGACCAGTTGTTCCATATTTGGCAGCATGGGGTAGTGACCCAGAAAGAGAGATGGAACATGTGGGGTGATATTTCAGGTCCTACTTTATTTCTGTTTAGCTAATATAGTAGATTGTAGGTGGTAGGAAACTGAAGACGAAAGGAAGGGCTCATCCATCTGCCTTTTCACAATTGTTTCGGACTTATTTTTGAAAATAAATTCAGAAAGTTTTGCCAGATAGTTTACGAAGCACACAGTCAGCATCAAAACGGGTCTCGCTTTGCTCACTCAATCAGCGCATTCCCCTTCAGTTTCTCATCCAGAGGTTAATTTTAATCACGCAATGAAGCTGGAATTGCCCACTCAATCACAATTAAGCTAATCAACGTGGCCGATCGTCTACTTAGTGCCATCACACTATAGCACATGTCTACCGTAACCATCAAACTCCGCTCATTACTAAGACATACTTATTTAAAAAAAATTTACTTTTTCCTACTTGAATGAACCCTGTGACCACGATCTGCATTGTGTATCAAATTTTTCTGGCAATGATAGATTCCCAGTATCTTTTTTGTTGCAACTTCATAATATTTCACTTTTCAAATATCACGTAATATAAAAACTCACTGAACGGTATCCAACCAGCAACCAAGATTAGTTTATTTACGATGTCGTTGATTGATTGATTGGGTTTATTATATAGGGCCCTGCTGAAGCGAACAGTTAAATAATTGCAAGAATAGTTATTTTGTTAATACTTGAGTGAATTTGTTGCGGCACATAAGTACTGAAACGGTGTCACGTATAAGCATGTTATAATAGACTGTTGGATAACAATACAAACAATGGTTACAACAATAATTTCGCATTTAGGTGCCACTTCAAGCTTTGGAGCTTGGAGAGATTGAGATTTGCCTCGAAGTGATGATGTAATGTTATTTATTATTATTTTTTTTTTTAAGTTTGCTTCGGGGTTTGTTGATCAAAGACCGGTTTCATTTCCCAATTCGTGGTGCGATCTCACGAAAGGTTGCCGGCAACACGGCAGGATCCGTGTGTTAGTGTCGGGACGGTCAGGTCCAAGACCATGATCGGTAAGTGAAAGCTTGAGTGTGTGCAAAAATTGGTTTTCATTCCGGCAGATTGGTTTATTTTCCACCAATTAGAGGGCTTAGCCCTGAAAGGTAATCAAGGGCAGATGAAAGGGCTTGAAGGGGACAGCGCGTGAAAGCGGTCGTCGTGCTGTGTCTGTGATTAGCGGATGGTGAGCGAACCCCGGGCAGCACCAGGGAAGGCTTTCGTTTCCCGCGTGAGGTCGGAAGTGCCCAATGGTGAGAGGGATCATGAATAGAATCAACGAAAGGGTTGACGGGATGGTCCCAGGGACTCGGGAAGGGGCCACAATGTCCATGGTTGTGAACAAAAGGTTCCGAAGCGTGTCAGCTTATTGTCGGTGAGATGAGCCGTAGCGGGCATCGGAGTGGTGGTAAGTCAGCGTCATGTCGACTGGATTGAGGATGGGCTGAACAGTGGGGGAGAGAAACTGATATCTTAGTTCCTGTCTGGTGGGAGATTTCGAAAGTCGGGTTGAGTTCCAAGATGAAAGGGTTGGTGAGATGATCCGAAGTGGTTGTCATGAAAGGTTCGGTGGTGCGGCCTCGATGGTGTTTCACCAATTGGAACGAAAGGTGAAAGGGCAATCATATGCATTTTGGTTCGTGGATCGGTCCCGGGAAATCGGTGTAGAAATCCAGTGCATGAAAAACGAAAAGCAGCAGCGCTTGAGACAAAAGCATGACAGACTCATCGAGCTGCCACTCTTTTAAGGAGGCCCATGCATGCGCGGGATGGGGTTGCCGAGCTGGCTGGTTACAACACTCTGAGCTCTCAAGGCCAACAGCAGCATCGTGAGACACAATGCAAAAATTGACAAGTATTGGATTTTTCCCAAGCAACAAGAAAATTTCATTTAAGTTAAAAACAAATTCAGTTACTTTTATTTTTATAGAAAAATACCATCATGCACTGTTCAACAATATTAAAGATAGAAAGATCATGGTTCAAGCACACTAAAATGCTAGAGGACAGCAACGTAAGGATAATAAAGGCTTGGCTTTCATAAACAGACAGCAATCAACTGTAACATATTCTGCTCCAGTAATAACCACTCTTCTTCGAATTTTAAGGTTAATTTGATGCAGCCTTCTCCCACAAACTTAACAGTCAATAGGTAGAGGGCCCATTAAAAACGTGCATAACTGCTACTATTGTTAGGCTACTACACTATTATCGGTCACAGATTACGACTTTGTAAGCTAGTTGAAATTAATTTTCAGTTCGAAAACCTCTTCGATGCTCTCTTAACATCACGATTATTTTTTAAACCAACGATACTTATTCGATACCTTCGATGCTACCGAAAATCAATACCAAGTTTTGATTGTTCGATACTACTACCGATATCGGAAAAGTATCGGTATACGAATCGAAATTCGATAGTATCGCACACCCCTGAAATTGGGCCTTCTTGAAAGAGAAACTGTTAACACTGAGTTAATGATTGTGTGCCTGAAATTACGATTCAGCTGGAATACTTAAGCCTGGATGGCATCAGTGGACAGTGGTGCACAAGTGGATTGTATTTACCTGGATTTTTCGAAGACATTTGACAAGGTGACCCATTTACGCTAAGTGAGATAACTTCGTAATCTCTGTGTTAGGTCTGATGTTCTGGACTAGGTTGAATCTTGGTTCACCGATAGCAGGCAGAGGGTGGTTGTAAATGGGGCCAGGCCTCTTGTTGGGGAAATGTAACTGATGGTGTGCCTCAAGGCAGTCTACTCGGACTTCTCCTCTGTACACAGACAATGCTTTTGATGGGTTTACATCGCCCGTTCGGCCCTTTGCTGATGACACTAAAGTATCGCAGAAAATCTGTGCCAGTGAAAACTGTGAAGCACTTTGGCGGGATTTGATAAGACTGGGATTTGGACGAAGGGAGCCAAAGTGACCCAATATTGCAAAATGTCACATTCTGCGAATTGGGTGGCATCCCAGTAGGCTTACTTTACCGTATGAAATTAACAGAAGTTGAGACCGAAAAGGACTTAGAACTGGTTGTGTCAGCAAAGAAAAAGAGCAGACTAATGTGCGGCTGTCATGGCTAACCTGTCACTTGGTCGCTTGTAAAGCAGTAACTATGCAAGCATCCAGTGTTATGGTGCAGGCAACAAATCTTTAGTAAGGCATTGTTGGAACCTGTAACCCAAGTCTTGTCACCGTATTTAATGAAGCAGGTCAAGTTAGTCGAGTCAGTACAAAGGAAGAGAGTCACTCGCTTTGTTAGGACCTTGCAATTCACCGTGTACGATAAATGCTTTGCCTTTAAGGGTCTTGAATCTTATCGACAAGGAGGCAAAACTTTGGAACCGATCTTCGCTTTAAACACTTGAGTGGACTCATTGATATTGACTGAAAGCAGCTCTTGATTATTATTGCGGAGAGGTATGCTGGGCCTCTGACCTTTTACAGGCAGTGCCATATTAATGAGAGATGTTAGGGCTGTGAGAGCATGGAATGCATTGCCTGAAGAAGTTAGGTGCGGACCATCGCTAAGTGCTTTCAATCCTAGCCTGTCTATGTGCATTGCCACGGGAAAGGTCCTGTTCCTATTGTACTCTGGCATGCTTCAACATATGGATTCTTTATATATACTTGTACTGACAGGCTGCCGAAAAAAACTTTCGTTTTCCCGACGACACAAAAACGCAAAAGATCTCGGTCTTCTCCTTTCCGCCATTTTCTTAATAATGGACAGAAACGGCCAAACTTGGAACCCTTTAATAGCCATAGTCTTCAGCTACAGACTGGGGAAAACAGAACTTTAAAATTCCATCTAGAAGATTCACAATCGTCATTTGAAAAACCCTCCAAACTCACCGCAGCGCTCATCACTTCCGGCTGCCATTATTGAAAACTCGTTGTGCATTTGTATTTTATTTTCGTTATTTCGTTTCGGGCAAAAAGCCCATATACACTACCTTAGTTGTGAATTAGGAGGGGCTTCCTTAATTGGTACTTCACGTCATATACATGTGGATACAGACATTTTAAGTGTGATAGTTTTTATAGTGTTTGTCGGCCGCAAATCTTATGAAAAATTTCCACCAAGATCCAAAACTGTCTTTAACTTAATTGTTAAACATCCAACTTAACTAATGCGTTATAGCATTCACTAAGCTAGATTATTTATTCATTTTATGCTTTATCATATACTCTTTTACCCCCAGAAACGAAACAATTCGACATCGGCAATCACCGGACACGAATTTTAGTGTAAATATTTTGCTTCAAATCTCCAACCAAAACTCCGACTGTGACCATCCGAATGTTGCCAATAGCTTGTCCTTTTATTAAAACAGTATATCTTGAAAAGATCTGTCCACAATGCCATCTAAAAGTCTGTCTGTGCATTAAACTCCGTGGCCCCCCCCCCCCCCAAACTAGTTGTGGTGTGTAACACTGCAGTTTACCGTTAAAGCTTGTTAAATTTAATAGTAATGATTTGTTCATTACCCAAGCTGGAGAACCAGAAGGAAATTTGAGTTCTGTTTTCGCAGAATGGAAGAATAAAGTTGTGGCTATTAAGAATTTCTATGATGTGTCAATTCGGATGGTAACTCCTGTAGATACAGTGGTCTGAAGTTGGAGGTCGGACAAGTCAAGGGCGGGGGGCGCCAAGACTTGGGGAAAAAAAAACAGAGTTCGTTGAAACGAGGTTTCCCGGAGGTTTTTTTGACAGCTGGAGTCCCGGTATCCTCTCCAAAAGGGTTTTGGCCAAAAAGCCCTTACAGGCCCCCACGCAGAGGATTCCATTTGGGGTTCCTGGTGAACGCAAAATGGAAGCTAAAACAGAAAAGGTCAGTGCACACAAGACATGCCACTATCAAGACTGCCAAGCCAAGTAAAGTAAGTCAAGAACAACACGAGTTAAGCATTACCTCGGCTTTTATCAGGCCAATGGGATGGTATCCTATCCCCGGATCTACAAGATAATATTACAACACTTTTTACAAAAATAAACTTCGCCGTTTTGTATTTTTGGGGGACCAACGTTTTTGTGGCTAATAAAATTTGATGTAAATTTAAAGTTACAAAGTTAAAAAGAACACTATTTTCGCAAAATTAACTAGTTGCTGTCCGCGCTGCTTGGTGCAGGAATATCGTACAGGCAACCAGAAAATTGAGCAGAAGACATTAAAAAAAATTCGGAAAAACACTAGGTTTGACTGAATGTACAAGGTTAATTTTTTCGTACGAATTAACAGATAAATGAGGCCATCTATTGCTCTGGTAATATGCCCCATATCTGGTCAGCCTCTACTCTAGTCTAGCCTTTTTTTTATCCCGGAAGGCTGCGAAAAAAACCGCCAGACGCATTACAATAAACCTAGACTGCGATAGTTGTTAGAAAATTGCACACAATTTGGGGACGCATAAACTGACCAGCTCTATTCACTGTCAAAACATACCACTAGAATGGTTTAAGGTTACCAGACAACTGGGTTTACAAGAGAATTTAAACACAGAAGGGTTTTGAGATAAGTCCCTTAACTTAAGACATAATAATAAATGCTGGGAGGTTTTGTGGATAAAAACCAACAACCTTTTAACGACAGTGCTAACCTTTTTCGCAGAGGGGTAGACAGACGGCTGTTTTTAAAGAAAGCCATTTCGTAGAAAACTTAAAGAAGAGCCAACCGGGGACAAGTTGCAACTCTCGTAGAATATTCCTAATGAACATTTAACATGTGTCGTTAAAATCTCTGTTAATATCCTTCCACATAAGAAGGCGTTGATAATAACAGGGAGAATAAAATCATAGGCACTTAAAATTTAGGCGAGAAGTTCCGAAACGGGAAAAGCTGAAAGTTCCTCTGGGTGTGGTTGCACTTTCAATATACCACAATATTTTATAAAAAAAAATGTTTCGAAAATAAATAAATGGTTCTCAGCAGAATTTTACACTGAAAACGAGATATTTAGAATTACAGTTTAAACAAAATACCGACTTAAAGTGTCAGCGTTTAAGTGATACTTTCCAGGTTTGTAACGAACTGTATAGTCGTAGTCTTGAAGGGTAAGGCTCCACCTAAGCAATCTGGGGTTCTTTCCAGACATTTGCTTGAGCCAATGTAGCGGGTTATGATCTGATTCAATGATAAATTTTGTCCCATAAATGTAAGGCCGTAATTTAGCAACTGACCAGATCAAACACGCACATTCCTTTTCTGTAGTTCCATACGTCTGTTCTCTAGCTGTCAGCTTTCTTGACACGTAGAGACAGGGATGTTCATCTGCTTCAAACTCTTGAGACAAAACGCAACCCATACCTCTCTCAGAGCAATCGCATTGCAAAATGAAGGTTTGGCTGAAGTCGGGAGTTCTTAAGACAGGAAACGTCACTAGAGCGTTTTTCAAAGTATCAAAAGCCTGCTGTTTTGATTCATCCCAGGTTACTAGGTCAGGTGCATCCTTCTTTAAGGAGTCTGTTAGACAAGCACAAACTTCAGAATACTGAGGGATGTAGCGCTGGTAATAGCCTACAAGGCCTAGAAAGGAACGGACATCTTTCTTGGTCTGTGGTCGTGCAAATTTCTGCACGGCAAGGACCTTTACCTCAGAGGGGGAACGGGATCCATTTCCGACCTCATGACCTAAGAAGGTAGCCTTGTGACAAGCGACCTGTGACTTTTTTGCATTTACAGTAAGCCCGGCCTTCTTGACAGCAAGGAGAAACTGGAGTACATTATCGAGATGCTGTGGCCACGTTTCTGCCCCCACAGCAGTGTCGTCTTGGAAGGGTGTTACAAATTCTTCCATGCCACGAGTGACATTGTCCATCAGCTTTTGGAAGCAAAATGGGGCATTTTTCATCCCCATATTCATCATGAGGGGAGCAAACTTCCCAATGGGGGTTGTGATTGTGGCAGCCAAAGAAGCTTGTGGCGTCAAGCGCACTTGCCAAAATCCACGATTTAAATCGAAAATGGAAATAAATTTCCACTTGGCTGCTCTTTCAATACACTCTTCAATATTTGGAATAGGGTAATCTTTAGTTACCGTGTTATTGTTTAATTCTCTGTAGTCGGCTACAGGACGTGGGCTGGCGTCTTCCTTTTGAACAATGATCATTGGTGATACGTGAGGAGAATCTGTTTCAACAATCAAGCCCAAATCAAGCATACGCCTGATTTCAGTAACAATTAAATCCCTTTCAAATTTCGCATGGCGATAATATTTGCAGGGCTTAACTTGGGTATCTACCAGTTCGACATCATGAGTGATAAGGTCGGTACGACCCGGCAGAGTGGAGAAAACACCGTCCACTTTTTCAAAGATTTGTAACAAATCGTTTTTCTGTGATTCTGACAAATCACCAGTCTTTTTGAAAAGACTCATGGCCTCCTTGGCTGTAAGGTGGCCATCACCTGGCTGACCGGTCCACACATGGTCAGAGGGATTGTATTCCCTTTCATCACTGTAGGAATGGTTACAGGACCCTTCCCTAGGCAGATAGGGTTTTAGAAGATTTATATGATACACTGTTTCTTTCTTCAAACCAAAAGACTTCTTGATTAGATAGTTTGTTTCAGAAAGGCGTTTCAACACTTCGCATGGGCCATCCCAATAAATTTCTAATTTATTGGCACGAGCAGGTTTAAGGACTAAGACCTTATCCCCTTCCTTGAACTTTCGTTCAACTGCCTTGGCATCATAGTATTGTTTGTTTTTAAGCTGACTCTTTACAATTTGTTCTTGTGCGAGTTCCCGGGAGTACTTGAAGCGCTGGAGTAAATCCAGGATATACTCTAAGACGGATGGGTGAACGTCGGGTTCAACCCATTGGCTTTTTACAAGCTCAAGTGGGCCCTTTAAATTTCGGCCATACACCATTTCGGCTGGCGTGAAGCCGGTGCTCTCATGAGGAGCAGTACGCAGGGCAAACATGGCCCCGGGGAGGTATCTTTCCCAATCGTGGGGATGCTCGTGAGTGACAGCTCTCAGCACTGCTTTGAGCGTCCGATGGAATCTTTCCACGCTGTTTGATTGGGGGTGACAAACACTGGAATTAACACACCTGATTCCACATTTTTCCAAAAATAAAGTTGTGAGTTCAGATATAAAAACTGAGCCCAAGTCAGACTGCAATTCGCTGGGGTAGCCTAATCTTGAAAATACAAGGAGTAAGGCGTCAACAACATTTTGGCTGTTGGCCTTTTTAAGGGGCACCGCCTCTGGGAATTTTGTTGCTGGATCCAACAGAGATAAAATATATTTAAATCCGGCCTTGCTCGTAGGCCTGATGGGTCCCACGATATCAATAATGAATCGGTTGAAGGGCTCGCCATCCATGGGCACGAGCACCATGGGAGCAACAAATTTTTGCCCAGTTTTGCCATTTTTTTGGCAAGTCAAACAAGTGGCTACATAAGTCTCAATATCGGTAAAGCACTTAGGCCAGTAGAAATTAGTCAGCTCTCTTTCCTTAGTTTTTGTACGCCCTAAGTGGCCAGCCCATGCATTAGCATGTGCAGTGCTCAATACCAAATTCCTACACTCCTGGGGAAGAACCAACTGTCTCTTAATTAACGGTCTTCCGTCAGGGCGAAAAGGTTTGCGAAATAACAAACCGTTGTCTACGAAAAACAATTTATTTTCGTCTTGCTGGCTTTCAGGCAGCTCAGCATACTTCCAACACAACTGTAAAGAGGGACATTTACGTTGTAATTCGGCAAATTTATTCTTGTCAATGTCCAACAACTTTGAAAATTGTTCCGACTGTGGGCCAAGAATAGCAACGTCTAAAACGTCTGGTTTTGCGCTCGTGAAACCGCTTGGGGCTTCGAGGGGGGTTGCCACGCTTGAGTCGTCATCGCTGCATGACTCCTCCTCGCTATCACTTGACACCTCACGGTAATCGAGTTTAACGATTGGCAACTGGCTAGCGGCACGCGTCTGAGCGCGCGTGGTAGCGTTTACGTAAGACGGGAGGGCCTGAAAACCCTTTTCTTCTAGAATGGTTTGGGACGGCACGCCTAATAACATACTGAAACTCGGACCCATATGGTCGGACACGAGGGCTTCCGTACGGATAGGGCCATACGGGGTTTGCACATCTATTAAAGCAATAGCATGGGTAGTTGTTTGATCGGTAAGGGCGTTACGTCAGTGCGTGTACTCGCCTGTAAATTGCTCAGGTTTGACTAGGTCTCTTGCAATTACTTCGTGTGATGAACCTGTATCTCTTAGTACAAGACATTTCGAACCGTTCACGCTCCACTCATGAATGTGTTTTGCCAACACGACTTCAGGGGGCGTGTGGGAAACAAAATTACACTCGGCACTAGAAGCAGCGGCTTCTTGGGCCTGTCTTAAACGACAGTCGGAACGTCTGTGTCCGATTTTTTTACAAAAAAAACAAGTACCCGTAAAAGGTTTACGTTGCCTGTCAAACTCTTTATTTGAGTTGTTGCTGGCAGAATCCCCACCAGTGGAATCACCGTTGCTCTCTGCAGTACCGGCCGGTTTAGCTGCAGTATTGTGGGTTCTGTTGCCCCCACGATGGTTAGAGGTTGCTTTAGAAGCATTACCAGAAGTGCCAGCGACAGGCTGGGCTTTGGCTACACGGGAAGCAGTGTCAACAGCAATTTGCTTGTTGCGGGTTGTGTATTCGTCACACAATTTTGCCGCTTCGGCCAAGGTGCCAGTCCGGACCTGGTCGGGCAACCACTTACGTAAAGGGACAGGGCAAGACTTCATGAATTGCTCCAAAAGCATCAAGTTAACTAGGTTGTTAAACTCCCCATTAACTCTGGCCAACAAAAGCCAACGAGAAAATAAAGTTTTTAATTCAAAACTAAAATCCTGGTACAACTGTTCACTTTCTTTTTCGAGGGAACGAAACGCAGTTTGAACCGACTCCTTAGTTTGGACAAACCTGTCGAGCAATTTAAGTTTGACAACATCATAATCCTGCATTTCTGCATCCGTTAACTGGTCACAAACTTTAATTAAAACTTCTCCCATTACGGGTATTAAACCTGTACTCCACTGATTTCTAGGTATGTTTTGGGTTGTCATAGTTCTTTCAAAAAATTTTTAAAAAACTATTTATCTCCGTTTTAGGAGTCCAAGGGGTCACCAACCTTACAACATCAGAAATTTTCCCGTGTCTAGGGACGGGAGCTACTGGACTTGGGGGAGCGTTGTTAGCTCCTGCTGGAGCGTTAACGTTAATACTAACAGCATTTAGCCTAGCTAATTCGAGCTGTAGTTTAAGTTTTTCTAATTCTTGAGCATTAGTCTTTTCGATAACAGCAGCTTCTTGAGCTTTAAGAACGGCTTCACGATCCATAATCAAGGCTGCTTGGTCTTGCATGGCTAATTCATGAGTACGACGTCGGTCGGCCTCAGTTAATTCAAGATCACGCCTTCGTTCGCTGTCAGCGATTTCTAAGGTTTTTAGTCTTAACTCTTCTGATTTTAAGGCTAATTCTTTTTCTCTACTTGCCAGTTCCTGCTTTTGCAGTATAAAGGCTTCACGTTTTTCGATAGCCGGAGCTAATTCATCGTATAAATCTTGTAATTCGTAACGATGTTCGTCTAACGCATTTTGTAATACGATCACAGTTTCTTGTCGAGTTTCTGTGACAGTTAAGCCTAATTTAGTACAGGCTTTCTTTAAATCCTTATATTGGATATCCTTGATAATGTCGTCTAAGTTTAGGTCCGACATTTTGAGGTTTAACGTTAATGATTTCAAAATACACCTTGTATAAGTGAAATTTACAAATTAAAAGCAGCCGCGATTAATTTACGTTAAAAAGGGCAAAGTGAGTTTAAAACTAAAACGACTTTCCCAAATCCAGTAAGAAATACATAAAATATACCTTTAAGCTACCTTCCTAGCTTTGGTGTATGAACAACTAAACCATTTAAAAAATGCATCTAATTATAACACTAGGCTTGGCGGCCTACAGCATATCTCGTGTACACTCACCCAAATACTCAATCACTGAGCGGTCAGTCTAGTCCTGGTCCAATCCTCCACCACTGATTGAAGAAGGCTTGCACAAAATAATCCAAGTAGAACGTCTACTTCACTGGCTGCGGCAACGGAGCTCCTGCTCCCGGCACGGCACGGGCGGATCCTCCTCACCGGCGGCGGTCTGATGCTTGCATCTAAACGGCAGGGGGCAGTTTTCCTCTCTCGGTAAAGCTGCGGCTTTCACCTCTCGGCTCCCGGATCGGTTGCGGACACTGGGGCGGGAAGAGTACTGTTTTTGACTTCAGTACGGACGTCGGATGGTGTGACTATTTTGACTGAGTCACGGGCATCTTTATCGGGCAACTATTTGGGCCGAGTTGCGGACATCGGTTGAAGGGTTCTTCAACGGCAATGACGGTACGGTAGCATGGCAGGGGGGGAAACGCTTGTTGAGAACAGCACCTGTTGATCCCACCGCTGCCACCAAATTGTAACGGCGGATGCTACGACGGCTGAGGTGCTTGTAACATCCCCGACATCAGGTAGACTTCGGTCTTGATTAAAATAATACTTTCGGTGATTTGTTGGTTTATCAAAGCACAGCCGTGGCTACGGCCCGATGTAGGGAACGGAGCGAAAATATCCTATCAATTTACGTAGGCTAACAAGTATTAAATTACACGGTACGCGCTGCCACCATGGTGGAGTGACATTAATTGCAGAAAATCCTGAGTTAAGAATAAAAGGGGATTTACGTAATATTTTAACTCTACAATTAATAACGGAGTAAAAACAACTGACGTTTAAAACGCTTGGTTTTATTTATAGACAGCAAGAATAAAAGGCACTTTACAATTTATCACGAGTTTTTACACTGAAAGCTTTTCAAAATAAAGCACAACGAATTTACATTTATAAATTCAACAAACGAACTTTGGCGTTTAAGAAAACAGTTACCTTTCACATCAAGAAAGTTCACTCAGGTATTTTTCAACCTCCTAAAGTAAAAGCAGCCGCAAGTTACAATAGGCCTTCAGTATGTTGTTTGCGCACAAACTCAACTAAAACTTCCAGTTAAATCTGAACTAGATCGGCTCAACGGGAGCACTAGCAATTTAAGCAGGACTTTCACTTAAATTAAATTATTTAAAATAAGTAAGATAAACTTGATTTTTAGGAAGGGAACCACCCTGACGTTTATGATTAACTAAGTTCAGAAACTGCCGATGTACTAAGTTAAAACATAAATTTTCAAACTAGGAGTCAAGTTAAAATTAAACTATGAATTTAGATTTGGGGGTCCTAAATAAAAACTTTCAATTTAAACTACGTGATACGAACCACAACCATCGTGCCCGGCATGGCAACTATCGGACGGCATCGTTCCGGTCCCGATGTGAGCTGTGCTAGCTTTGGGCTTGCAGGGCTGGTGGTATATATGGGTGAGGGTGGGAGCGGACGTCTGCGATGACTGCACGGTTTGGCGGCAATCGAGGCAGGCAGGCTTGGGAGAGGGAAATTTGTTTGAGTCCCAAAAATGAGCTGTACTACGTGAGGGCTTTAGAGGGAGGTGTAACGATCTGGATGGGCCTTTAAAAGGTAGAGACAGGCGGGTTGGCGCTGATTGGCCGGAACTTAGGAGCTCTGAGTGGCTGGATTTCGGACCGTTGGAGCCGTTGAGGGTTCAGAGTTCTGGAAGGGTTTGGTGAGTTGATGGAAACGCAACAGTCCGAACTACGATATTAGGTATCGCAACTATAGAAGGAAGGGGGGGG
>JAHWFP010068728.1:5360-26245 GCA_023313725.1 Lithobius niger | reverse complement strand
AGTTTTTTGGATGAATGAACACTTACAATGAACCAATAATTTTTTTTTAATGTTTGATCTTTGCCCGACATAAAAATGTTTAAAGAAACTAACCCAAGTTTTTGCCGCTTGAAGTTGTAAAGTCGCAGATTTAATTTTTCGGATTACTGCTTTAGGCATTAAATGAAAATTCTTTCTTTCTCATTGCCAGCCGAGCCAATTTTATTTTCTCTCTTTCTCAGCTTAGTCATCTCGTATCCTCACAAGACCAGTCTTTAATAGACTGTTTGCTTCGTTAACCACTTATCTCCTGATTTACTGTTTTTTTATTGAATAAATTAAAATGAGGCAGTAAGAAAATTTCACTCTTCGCATTTTTCCTTTAAATAATTAATCTGTGAAATGTTCTAAGCAGTTAATATCACAATTTCAACCAGGAAAAATTACTGGCGGGAATCGCTTAGAACTTGCCACGATGACCTGGCCATAATGAAATAAAAGTCGTGTAGGTTAGCTGATTTTAAGTAAATAAATGAGTAGCAAGAAACTAAACAAGTTAGAGACATTCTTCAAACGAAATATGATGAGAATCATGTAAAGACAACAAAAATCGTTGATCATTCATATTTTATAAATTAACAACAACCTGACGTTAATTCAACAAACCATTTCTTTGCTTATTTGATGGGTGTGGTGCGCCATACACGACGCTCACGGCAACAATACCACGCTCCAGTATGCAGCTGCGTACATTGCAGTCATTCTTGAAGAGCGAGAGGCTATTGTTAAAATTTAGTATAGGCTTGGACATTTACTTTTGAACGGGACTGTACATGCGACACTTGACCTTCAGACTGACGTTCTAATCTATAGTAAAACAGAATAGTTTCTATCCGCCACATTTATAAACGGATTCATAACAAAGGACTTAATAGGTAGATGAAGAATGTCACGTGCCTGGACTATCAAGAAAATTAGATGTGCATCTAATTTGGAAGGTTTGTCCCTTTAAGTCTATAAATTAAGTTAATTTGTAGACCGTGTTCAAATTAAATGAATTTAACTAATTAGGTTCACACAGGTTTCGACAACGACATCTAGTGGCTAGACATAGTACCAAAATTCGTTTATTAAGCGTATCGATCACTTTGCTCACTCTATTGGCGTCGATCCTTGCTTCACGTAGTTTATTGGCTCAACAGAGCATCACAAAATCGATGTATTGATTACTTCGACACAAGCTAATTGCAGTTGCTACTCACAGTTCGTTCATTACATTCCTCAAAACGCCTGAATTTCATTTACATCACGATTTGTTTGTTTGCTTGTTTGTACACCTACTCATCCGGAAATAATGCCCCTACAAAGTTGAAGGTACCGCCAAATGAAAGATTGAGGGAGTAAAGCGAGAAATGGGTTGAAAAGGTTTACTTTGCGTGGAAATCACACGTACCCTCGCTAAATCCAATCCAAATTTTTACTACATTCATGAGTCGAGCCTCATTTAAGTGTAGACTATTGCATTAAATGTAAGGTTGGAGTTATTAATGTCGTAAAAGGTTTCCCTCCGGATGGAAAATTGGTTAAAAACTGTATGTATCGCTGCCCATTGAATCAATTGCGATTAGATCAGATCCAAACTGGACACTCGACGAATAGCAGCTTTTTATCCCTGTCTCTTTTATCATATCAAAAAACAAAACTGGTAATAGGGGCCGCCAAGTTCCGAATGGTTTGGCCCTTCTAAGGAGTGATATCAACACACACACAAAAATTTGCCAACCTATTCCCACCGCTTAATAGTACGAAGGTTAAATGAAAACTAGAACATTGCTAATTTTGGTAGCAATGTTCAAGTTTTCATTTAACGTCCAAAGTATTATTCGGTGCGATTAAGTTGGCGAATGTTTTGGTGTGTTAATATCACTCCTTTGAAGGGCCGAACCAATCTCAACTTAGTGGCCTCTTCATCAGTTTTGGGTTTTGTTTATTTTGCTTTGTTTTTTGAGTTAGTTTATTTTTCGTGAATTGGACGTGAATACAATTTCATTGGCAACGTTGTTTAGATTTATGGTGCTACACTAGTGTGTGTCAATACACGTTGCCATTATCCGAACTTTGGCTGTCCAAGAAGAGACGATGCCGACAATACTAACAATGGTTATAACAATATTTTCGTACTTACGCGCCATCCCACGCCATCCTCGTTACACCCCTAGGCTTCAAATCATAATAGGTACGCAGTTCGTATCGTACTGCAGCCATTCGTCCAATTTCATAGCTGGAAGCCTTCCCGTTATCTCGGTATCGATGAATAATCACCCTATGGAAATTAACATGGCGATGAGCGGACTAGAATTAGCTAGCTAGTTACACATTTTCAACGTTATTGAGGGTCAGATTTTGCATTGAAAGCAGCTTAGCTGGCATTCCTACACGAGTTAATTTTTGTCAGGTGGGTCATTGCTCTTGATTTCAACACAATTTAAGCTTTTGTACCGCATTATTATTTTTCCGCAGTACCTGAAATGTGCCCAACTATGCTTCAAGATACAAGACACTGACGCTGTGGCGCCGCGCCGCAATTACAACCCGGACAATTGAATTGATGTGATGTTTGTTGTGATGATTGTTGCCTAACTTGGCGCGACACACTAGCGTATGTGTAGATTTATTTTTTCTAAAGTGGATGCCTGTATTTTAAGTTCTGCGTGCTCATTATTGCTCAAAAAGCAAAAAAATTTGAATTAAGTCGTTAAGTCATAAAAATGTGTTTCCTGATTGAACAGAAGGCCACAACAGTCTTACACATGAAGCAGAATTTAATTTTCGACAATATTTTCTTGCCTTGTTATCCGTTTTTACGTGAACAGGCAAGAAAATACTGCCTCATGTATGTGACTGTTGTGGGCCTTCTGTTCGATCAGGGAACGCATTATTGTTCATGGCAACGTTTTACGGTGACCAAGGCCTAAAGGTATAGAGAATTGTTGGCCGAAAATTAATTGCCACTCCGACAATTTAACTCGTGCCGTACACATTAATAAACTCATCGTAGCCTTAGCTACCCTTGCATTCCAGTTATTCTGAAATGCGAAATCTAAGCACACTGTTATTTATTCTCACGTCACTGTTCCAATGTAGTAAGCAAAAGTGATGACTGTTTTCGTCAGCGAAGCCGTCACAGGTCCCTCGATTTCGTGGGGAGGGGGGGGGACCCCACTCTCAGGCCACTGCTCGGCACCAGAGTCTCCTCAGCACGTCGCAGCCTTATGAATAACGAAGAGAGTTTTTGATTGTGACTAACGGGCTTGCTAAAGTAGCTTCGTGACAAGGATTATCGATCGGTCATTCCAAACGAAAGGCGACCAGCTGTGTCAGGAAAATGGACAGCGTCCATCACACTTCCTATGTCCGTCTGGCTTCTTTCTTTCTCTTTCTTTTTTTTTTTTTTAATCATTTTTCATTCTATTGGATTCGATGACACTGCCTGTGGCGTCACCAACATTATGAATTGAAACTAGGTCTTGTAGGGGGTAGATGAGCGTAGGTGTGGGAGGAGAGGGGGAGTGGGTGCTGCAGTGTGGTGTGGTCCCGACCAACCAGGTACGGTAGCGTCATACACACGAGTGAAATGTGTTGCATTGACATGATCGTAGTATACACTGCTACAGTGATCTCTCCCTTTTGCAGCGGTAGGCACTCTGCGGTTTTGGCTTCATTATCACCATGGTAACGGGACCACCCTTTCCTAATGAGGGACCCAAGGGAAAATTAGCATTGTTGTGCGTGTATGTACGAGTTGTGCGTGTGTGTGTGTATGTGTGTGTCGAAGAAGGGAGAGAGAGAGAGAAAAAGAAATAAATAGGTTAGAAGTTAAAGAGACAAGAATTAAATAACAAAACAACGTATGCAGAAATTTATGAAATGTGAAATTTTTAAACGTTATAAAATTTGTTTTCGTTTATTTTTCGTGTTACAACATTGAAGTTTCTAATGCTGTTTCTGATGATAATAAGGCTTTCTCCAAAAGAGAAAGAATTTTTAAAACTTGTAAGGCAATTTTGCCAATTTTCATTTGTTACTGAGGCGTAGAGTGTAGACCCTTATAGGCTACGTCACCCTGTTGGCTCGTGGACGTTAAAGTAGTGGGGAATGCGTCATTATTTTTGTTAGACGCCTTGAAACGCAACCTGCGGTTTACTGGTGTGCTGTAAACTCCCTCGCCCAACATGGGTCATTAGATTGCTATATCTCCTAAAGTTATTGACCATTTTTTTTTTATATTTTGGGGTCTGTTGATAAGGTAAAATCATTGTCTTAAAATATTTTCGTGCGAACTTTTGCCCGAATAGCGAATACTTTCCAGGCTAAATGCGTCAAAACTCAAAATAAGTGAGATTCCATCTCATTTGTTTGTTCTGCACTCATAGCTACACACTGAAGGTTAATTTTAGTTACGAATTATTAGTACCCAAAGATTGTGAGATGCCCCTATCATAATCCTAGGGGTGTACGAGCTCAACTTTTTCATGTCGAGTCGAGTTCCAGTAGAGTTTGAGGGTACAGTATAGAGTTTCGATTCAAGCTCGAATTTTGAAGATGATGTTGTTAAGTCTTTCTGTGTCAAAAACACCATACTTGACAAGACTTTATTTATAAATTTGACTAACGAACCCCCCCCCCCAAAAAAAAAAAAACTATTGTAAACATGCTTTTTTATAAAGCCCTTTTTCAATGATGGCTTAATATGCAGGCTTTCTTAAAGCCTATATGCACGTTTTTGAAAGCATTAAGTCTATATAATAGAATTTAAGTAAAGAAGATAAGTTAAGATGATAAGAAGATCTAAAACTTTCAGATCGAGTCGAGTTTACACAACGAAGTCGAACTTGACTCGAAATTTTCGCACACCTCTAATTTTACCCTGAAATTATTAGTTATGCTTCTCATTAGTTCCAAAGCATGTTATTACTGTTAGGTAAATGGGGAAGGGAATATAACGAAAAAGCTGAACGGTAGAACTGAATTTAAAAAGGGAGAGGAACACAAGTGAAAGTTATCATACGAATGTGAAGGTGTGGGGAAAAGAAGGGTGGTATTTTTTTTGGGGGGGGAGGGGGGCGGAGGGATTGGGTGTGAGAGCTAGGGCCCAAACGAAATAGCAAAAAAAAATATCAAAAAATGATATTATAATTTCGCTTGAGCCCTAGCTCATTTCCACCCCCTCCCCCTCGAAATAAAAATACAAAAAAGAAAAAAAAAAGGCAATGAGGAGCGTAACGTCCTGTGGGGGCTTCTGCTCAGATTATTATAAAATCTGCCCTACTGACATTGTTTTAAATTTAATATTTAAAATGGTTGTAAATTACATGGAAAGGGAAATAACATACGTTGTTTTATTTTTTCATACACTGGAGCGATTACAATTCCCTGTACAAAAAAAATTCTATCTAACAGGAAAAAAATTCTTCCTGACGGGTAATACGCATTTTCTATCTGATGGTATTTCTATCCGATGGGATGTTTGATCCTTTATATCTGATGGGTTTTCGATCTGACGGGAGGGCACCGCGATTACAACTTGGTTATTGATTTTAAAGAAGGGTAATTTGTTCCCGTAGTGAACCGAGGGGAGAAAATATCTTCGACTTAATATTTATAAACTAATGAAACTTGGTAAGGAAAATAAAGGTGAAAACATTGACGGCTTCCCTAAACAAACTTGAAACTTGAAAAAAAGAACTATTGATTTATTGCCCATGCCCTTTTCTCTAAATGCTCTTTTAAAAAGAATGGCCTGTTTGTGCCAACATTTGCGGTGCCTAAGAAAGGTCCTAATAATGCCAAAAAAAAACCTAAAAAGGGCAAATTTAAAGGCCTGAAATGGCAAAAAAGTCTAAGAAAGGCCAGATAAGTGTAAAAAAAAAGCGCTAAGAGAGCGAAAATGAAAAAAAAAGTCTCCAGAAACAATGTACACTAAAGTTACTGTGCCCTTTTACTGAATATTGCCCCTCCCCTCTTTGTACACGCTACTGATTTATTATATTACCTGTTTATTTTCATTCCGATTAGCGTTTTTGAAATACAAAATAAAACCTATGAACTCAATTTCAAAGATGGCATTATGAAGCTCGTATGGAATATTCTCGGGGTTCTTATGAGTTAAAAAAAATTTTATTGGCTGATTTATTTTATTTCATATTTAATACGTAATTTCACTATTCAAGGAAAATTAATCATATACATGAGTGATTAGAACGGTACTGACCTCAATGTTGGAAGATTAATTTTGACCTTATGACTTCTACTGTGTTTATGATGCGTTATTATTTTTTACTAGCAGAGTCGCTCGCTTCGCTCGCTCATTCCGCGTCGTCTCGCTCCCCCCCCCCCCCCACATTTAATTTGCCGTTCGGTTGGTAGTTGGCATCGTATGTTCGCGCTGCTGGCAGTTGCGTTCCGGGCGCAGCTACTATCTCAGCGGGCCTTGGCTGCTACTTTTATAATTTGCCGTTCCGTATGTAGATGGCGGAGATGGCATCGTATGTCCTGCTTGCTGCAGATGGAGATAGCTGCTGGCGCTGCCGATGACAGCGTTCCGCATCTTGTGTAATTTAATATATATTTGTATATATATATCTTTGAGCATTAGTATCCTCCCAAACCCATTACCCAATTCATTTTCCAAACTTAAAACTGTCAGTAAAAGCATAGAAGTCGAATGCATGAGCAAAATTTCAAATGAATCTGAAATTCAACATTTTCTTGGCGACCGACAGACAGAACTAGTAAATTTCCGCATTCCCAGCAGAAATCATAACATCAGAAGGCGAGAGAAATAATTTTGCTGGGTAATTACTAGGGTCTTTTACACGCAACAATCGACATGAGCATGAGGCGTCACATGGGTCGTCTCTTCCTGAAAATGCCAAGGGTGGCGTAAGATAGTCTCGAACCCAGGACCTCTAGCGCAAGAGATGGTCGTGGTAATTACCAGGCCGCTTTGTCCCCCAGACATCAGCACACGATGAAAAACCCTTTTACGCTGCTTCCAACCGCGCGTCACTAAAATTGAATTTGAAACAGCACCCCCATTCGATTCCGATACACCCACGACATTCGCCGGATTGGACTGCGATCAGATAAAACGGAACCGCGTTTTACATATCACGCGTTTCGTTCCCCGTTTCGCGATGAGTGATGAAAGCGGGATGTTGGACGTGCCCACACCTCTCTTTTTATTCACGCCCCCGACGTGCCATTGATTTTTAAACAAGCCAAAATCGAAGCTTCCCGTGACAACACAATACGTCAAACTTGGAAGCCAATATGCGTGACAGCCAAGGTCATAATCAATCACATTCCTTTCACGACGGAACGTCGCTCAGTGCTCCCCGCACAAAAACGAAGCAAGTTTGAGTGAAACTTACGCCACCCGTCGAAAGGTGGAAAGAAGCAATGGCCACGAGAAATGGTTCTAAGGCGTCAGTTTCATTTTACTGTGTACCTCCACACGGTGTTTGAAGACCCCATCGCACATTCCTTATGTTCGTATAGTGCAGTAACGGGTGTACGGCTCTCCATCGACGTCAGAATGAGGGCAAAATTAACGAATGACTTAGCGTGACTTTCCTTCTTGCCGACCGCAGACGGAGTTAACAAGGGGAAGAAGGGGAGGACGGGGGGGGGGGGGGAGCAGCCAGGACATAGCCTGTAACGCCAAGTAATGTGAGAATGAATACTAATAAAGTCTTACCGTTCACAGCCCGGAATTTCTCCTTGGCCATCGTCTAGTGTAACGATGTTTGGTGTGCAACTATTTGATCCTGAAGAAAGCCTTAAGTCAAAGTTGAGATAATATTTACACGTTTTGACCTCCCAGTTAACGTCCCTAAGAACGTAAAATTCGTACCAAGAAACATCACCATACAAGTTCCTATTTTACGACCAGTTCAAAAAATCGGTGTAAATACATTTATTACAACCAACTTAAATCTAACACAGCTTCATGACTGTAAGGCCTCCTGGTTAACTGGGAGGCCAAAACGTGTAAATATTATCTCAACTTTGATTTAAGGCTTTCATCAGGGCTAAGCCCACTTGCAAATGTACACATTTTGTCATCTTAAAAACTGATGGGCTTTGCCCAGTGCCGCTTCTGAAACATCCGTATCATTAGCACATCTGCATGCGAGCGTACCACTCTTCCACAGAAAGTGTTTGCAGGACTCTGCTGCTCACTGACCACATCACAGCACACTTTTTAAGGAAAACTCTTCCTCGTGCTTCCCTGCACGGCATCTCCACAAGATCTTCCCGCACAGCAGTGGCCAAAGACACTCCTGCCTTTGTGCCACCCCCAAGGGTGCCCATATTATACATTGGGGCTATTGGGGCTCAAGCCCCCCTCCCCCACCTCCCCGAGTATTGCTGCCCTTTTTATATGCAGAAAAAATATTAGGAAAAAATGATGCGCGCATAAAATGTTAAAATGTATGCTTTCCTTTCCAACATGGCAAGGGATGGAGTGGAGACTTCTCCCCATGCACGCGTCACGTAATTTCGTGTCGTTGACTGACCTTTTTGTCCTTTTGATTGGACATTTTGCCCTTTCTGTGTTTTAGAGCCCACCCCTTTTTGTCGTTCTGCGGATGCCCTTGGATACCCCACCCCCAAATCAACATGAAAAATGCAATACACAGTTCTCATGAAGAAATGAAAAGTTGAGTGTCATTGACTTCTACTCCATTTTCCGTTGCACTCGCAACTTGAAGGTATTAGTGATGTTTCCTGAGTGCAGCTCCATGTCCTGGAATCCACTTCTGGGGGCCACACCATGGTTGTGTCCAGCTTGAGCGGCATAGCACAGATTAATTGGTGGTGTCCTAGTAATGGATGCTGATGGCGGTGGCTAAGTGATGTGAGCCACCGCTTGGCGGTTAGGCAAACATTCCGTGTTGCATGGAAGCTGCTCCGGCATCTCTTTCCATGTAGGCCTGGTGACGCTGCCTATACTGACATCTTTAAAGGTCTTCATGTTGACTGGAACATTACGTAAGAGTTTGGCCATTACTGGGTGAATTGCTTGGTCATCACGCAACACTTCGTGGTCGACTCGAGAATCCATCTTGACACAAGTGACATTTTTACTATAGGCGATTCTGAGAGTCCACTGAAGCTAGAGTTTCAGGGGTGAAGGCAGGAAAAAAATAATAATTTTTTTACTGCCCAGGCATGGCCGCTCTACCTTTTCTCTCCTCATCCAGCCTCAGCTGAGAGATGCACAGAAAATCCTAATTAACTGAATGTTGGCATAATTCAAATAACTAGACTCAAAATCAAAGTGTGACTTGAAATTTGTTACATCAAAAAAAAAATTCACAACGTTAATTTCTTCAGAATGCGGTTTTTATAGGCCTTTTACGGCAATAAAGAAGGTTTTAAGAAGATTATTTTTACGTGTTTGGTGTCTTTAATGCCAATTTCAGGTCTTTAACTGAATTTTGTCCAGTTTCTGGGAAAAAAAAAACTGACCAGGTCATGAAAATGGAAGTTTTCACTGATTCAGGCTCCCCCTCCACATATTTACGAGACCTGAGTCTGTAATTGTGCTTTGGTGGAATGGGCTCACGCTGAGTTGTGGCTTCCTCCCCGATTTTTTCACAACATTTGCTCCCTGCCAGTCCGCGACGGACTGTCCAAATGATAAATGAAACAGTTTGAGCTCTGTGACGTTGATTGGCCCAGAAATTGTTTGAGTTCTCAAGTCTTAAATGAGCATGT
The DNA here is from genome assembly GCA_023313725.1 of Lithobius niger. NCBI lineage: Eukaryota > Metazoa > Arthropoda > Chilopoda > Lithobiomorpha > Lithobiidae > Lithobius > Lithobius niger. Next base: position 16,480 of record JAHWFP010068728.1, on the reverse strand, counting down.
ACGTAGTTTGTTTTTACTGCAAAAATTCGATACGGTCCTGAAAATTTTGTCACGAAAGAGGCAGTAAATTTTCTTTGCAGCATTACTCTGGAAGTGGGTTCTACGTGCAACTAGGTCTCCCACTTTGTAGGTGACATCCCTGCACGTTTTGGCATAATAGACTTTTTTTGCGTTCCCTTGAGTGCACCATCGAGCTTCTTACTAGATTGTACATCTCCACAAAACGTCGAACAATTTTGGTTTGCATTCTCTGATGTGCAACTCTGTATGAGATGGGCCGACACTGAGTTGCTCCAAATGCACACACCAAGGAGGTGTTGGGTTGCTTCCACTCTTCAGTTTGCTAGGATTGGATTTCAAATTTTCCAACCGAGATGAGCGAATCGCTTATTGGACTTCTTGCAATCTGAGATTCCAGTGTCGATGGTTCTCAGTAAAACTGGGCAACAATTTTTTCAGCATCTTATTAGACCGTTCCGCAATGTTACTCTGGGAGTAAAAAGGAGTAGAATGCTCGCCTCAATCCCGAATTTAGCCCACATCCACTGTTTCAATATAAACTGGGGGTCCAAATTGGACACTACGGAGGAGGGAACCCCACCGCAATGTCACTTCTATTAGGCATTCAGCCAATTGTTTGTGTCGGGCTGTCCTGAGAGTAAACATTTCTGGCCACATACCCGTCATGTCTAGACCACTAGAATCGTATGGTAGCCACAGTGGACAGGTGTATTCGGGCCCACACGGTTGACTGAGATTCATTTCCAAGGCCGCTCAGGAGGTGTTGTTGACATCAGGAGTCCAGTGGGTCGTGAGGTGGTTGGCTTTGTCAGCTGACCCTCCTCACAACCCTTTACAAACCCTGCAACATCTTTCCTGAGGCCTATCCATTCAACTCGTTCTTGGAGAACGTTGTAGGATTTTTTTAAAAAAAATCCAAAATGTCCACAAGGAGAAAGACTCAGCCTAAAACCAATTCAATAAGATGCTAGTCAAGCCGTGGACTGAGAAGCCAAAGTTTCACTAAATCCTTGCTGCACCACCACGTAGCTGCAATGACATAAAAAGTCTTCTTTATTACGACTGTTGTCTGAACGCATCCGAACTTTTCGAAATAAAGGACAACGGGCTACTTATTCGTGTTTTAACGTTCAGTAAAGATTGTGCGATCAGACATTTCATAATTGCTTATTAAGTTTGTTAAGAACGACTGCTTGCAACAAGCCTCTTTGTTAGCTTCGTAGCTTCTTTGCTTATAAAACCAGCGTCGTCTGGTTTGAGAAAGCACCATTGGCTTACTTCATACAGAATATCGTTTCGCGGATATGTTCCTTTAAATAAACTAATGCTAGTCGTAGCAGTCGGGTGCTGCAGCAAAATGGCCATTTAGACAAAAAAAAATCACGTTTCGTCATCTATTCGGAACTCGAACTTGTATCTTGCGAACACTTGTCGGTTGCTCTAATAATTTAATTAGGAAAAGGGAAGGTCAAGTGAATTGTATACTGTTTTTCGTTATATTCAAACTGAGTTGGGAAATAATACAAGTTCATTCTTGATATCAGGTCGTAAATGCATTTTCATACGAGGATATTGGTAAAGTACGCCCTTAAAATCAAAGATCTTCCACTGCTGCTAGTATTCATTAATTTCAGTACATTCCACCAAAACAGCCCAAAAAATTCTGGCTGAAATTCCTGGCTGTAAAAAAAAATCTAATTACATGCTGTTCCAAACTAAAACTGTTAACCTAATTATACGCCCGTATCAATGCTGCTACTGAGCTTGAATTAACACATATGCGATTATGTGTGCATATGTGAGTGTTACGGCTTCGGAAAGCTTCCGTTTGTTGTCCGTGTTTCTGTTAAGTGCGCCAGAAATTAATTGTGTTGGCGAGTAGTAATAGTCTTTTCCCATGAGAACTCGTTCAGTACACACAGTCACGCTACTCCTCTTCAGCCGACCCAGCGCGCTGGTCATTACTTAGAACCATTCACAATCAGATCCGGGCATGATGCCGATTCAAAACAAATACGAAGCAACACAAAAAAATATGGCAACGCTTAACATGAAGAGGGTAAGGCTCTTTCGAAAAATTAATAAACCCTAAAGGTCAGAGAAGCAAGAAACATATTACGTAAGGCAAGGTACTACACTACTGTTTCAAGCAGATGAGGAAATAAAAGCGCACAGGAGTTTGTAAAACGGTTGCATTTCGATGCTGGTGAACTGAAGCACCTAACACGGCGACGATTGCCTTGTCATTTGCCTTGCCTTGCCTTGTAAGGCTCATTCTTGAACATGCAAGCCTTGTTTAGTCACCATGCTTTCCATACTGAGTTTGTTCAGCGCTGTTTTACAAAATATTCTGTGGGACCAGGGTAAGAAATCCTTCTCTGAAAGGCTCGTATCTCTTAAACTGGATTCACTCTAGTTGCGCCGATTGAAAGTGGACCAGTACTTGACTTTTCCATTACAACGCGATTGGTTGATTTTGATTTTACCAGATTTTTTAAATTGCATATGCCGCCCACGCAGCCAACCCTTAAAACTTTTGGTATCCTACCATTCGAGCAGACTGTCATAAACATTTCATTGTAAATCTCGTCTTACGGGAACGGAACGACCTACCAAGAGTTGGTGATACGTCATATTTAAATCCTTTAAAGCAATGTAAAATCAACAAATATTTGTTTTGACCGTTCTAGGTCGAGTGGTTTTTTGCGGCTTACTGCTATTTTCCGCGTGTGTGTGTTAAATTATACAATAGTTTTGAGCAAATAGTTGTGTATTTTTTGTATTATCTAATTTTGTTTTGTCAGTCATCACTTGTTGCAATTGACATTGATTTTTCCTGCTATGTTGAAATTTATTGTGTGGAGCGTTTGTTAGTAGCCAGATCTGGCCATTCCCCTCGCTGTTGCTGTTTCCAGCAATAAAATTGTATTTATTTATTTATTTATTTACTTATTTATTTTTTTATGTGTTGTTTCCCCTCCTCCTCCCCCCCTCCCCCACTCAGAAGACCCCAACACTTACTGACCACAAGTAGGCAAGATAAGTCAGAAAACAAATTTGTGGGGTTGTTCCATATTGTCACGAAAAATGCTTCAGGACTTAAGGTAAATGACAGAAAGCACCAAACTGTTACAAAGTAGTGTAAAACCAATAGGGTATAGATTTACACACTAAATTGTGACGTTTTCAGTCTGTACGACTCTTTATCAAGTATAAACATTTTTTCAGTACAAGGGTAAAAACACATGGAAGAAACCCACAAACGCAACAATAACAGCATATAATTTAAAAAATGCAGGTCGTAAGTGCTGGTAAAGACGAGTGCTCTACTGTACTATACCGTAATGTCCCCTAGCGAGGGTGAAATATTTTAATAACTGTTTGTTTTCGGGCATGAATTGATTACGCGAGCAATCATTTAACGGTTAGAACTAGGGCCGTATCTGATCAACTTCGAACCTCTAACTTTCGTTCTTGCTTAATGAAAACGTTTTTGGCAAAAAGTGCGCGAAACGTGTCTATGATCCGAAATAAAAAGGGAGAATGCCAGTTCAAATATCCCACCACCACAATTTTCATTGCATCATTTAGCGTTTTATGGCGTGACTTGAGGAACGTGAAAACTAAAACAATTTTATAAGTTTAGTCACTTTTAAAATTTGCGGATGTGGTGCTGAGCATCGCTATCTAGCTGCAGCCATCCAAGGTTCTCGCTGCAGCACTACCGTGGGAATGCGGACGCGATCGCCCGCGAGAAAGAGAAGGGGAGAGCGAACGTGCAGTGAAGCTTCCCTACGGATTCGGGGGGAGCTTTGGCAGCTGCATGGACTCAATTGGCCGTGACTATTTAGTGCCCCTGAGAAACAGAGTCTTACTTTTAAAGACTTTAATTTGCCATTAAAAAAACGATTAGCTATGGTGAGTGCGTTATGTTACTTTTGGGCTTGTCACAATCCAAAATTTTGATCTGCCGTTGGAGGGTATTTGGCACTGGCCTGGTTGAGGGCTTCGCTAATTAGTGAAGAGCGTTTGTTTCAGTCGGGTCTGTTTGCCGCCAAATGCCTATTATTTCCAAGGTTACGGCGCTACGATAAACGTCTTCTTCAATAATTATTATGAAGCCCAAGCTACTGGAATGCGCATGGTTGTGGTGGGAAGGAAGGGGGTGGGGGGGGGGGGGGGGCATTATTAGTATTGCCAACTTTCGTATTTTATTTCCCTTGACATAATGAGGTTGGAAAAGAAACAATTAGTATTAAAGAGAAAGACGTGTTCGTTAATAAATACGGTATTAGTTTAGTTGAGACCAAGTAAGGCCAAATTACATTTATTCGAGAGGTTACACGATGTTTGGGTTCCGTGCATTTCTGTTCGTCGCAGTGCTAAAGCAATGTGCTCAACAGCTGTTTCTTTTGCTTTCAGTTAACAGCAATTTGCAGCGCTGCATGTATTGGACGCGTCTCTTTCTCTTTTCGCATAGTGCTAGATGCATCCATGCACGACGAAATGTGTATTATGCCACTAAATATTAATAAAGTGATTCTCAGGAGCGCACGCATGGGTTTTTTTCTTAGCGCATGAAACTTTTTTTATGACATTCTCTAAAAAAAAAAAAGTACCAATCACGCATCATCACTTTCACCGAACATTTCCTGGGGCCGATGACCACATCATCTCTTTGCTCAATTCACATGAACGCCTCCAAGACAACAAAACGTAAGCTACTAATCGTTTTGTTTTGTAAAAAAAAAAAACCATCGCCCGAATCTGAAAAATCACGAATAATACGTCCAACGAAAAAAAAAAAACCACCACCTGCTCGCATAATTTTTTTTAGTGCCACTCTGGAGTACCACTTAATTAATTTTTAGCGGCCTTAGTTCGGCAGCAGAAACAAGATGGGCGCTTCTGGCCGATAAAACATGTGATCATCTACTGCAAACTTACGATGGAATTAAGTAAAACCACGAAGCTGCAAGCAAGTAAGTAATTAAGACATGGCCTTTAAATTCTACTAACTGAACAAAAAACGGCTTCGCCGTTTAGAAAGCAGGATTAGAGCTCGTATCCCCATGCTCACAGCTGTCAAGGAACACGAATAAAAACGGATTAGAGTTCACTCGAACGCAACGAACTATAATTTGAACTCCATTTCCAGGGAACAAGGATTCGCTTTACTCAATTGTTATGCCAGAAAGTGAACACGGTTTGTATTTGAAGTGTTTAATGTTTGTGCGTGTGCATGCAGTTAATTTGTGTGCTTGCGTGTCTATGGTTTTTGTTTTAGTTCTAGTTCGTGTGAGTAATTACACGGTCATTCTGTTTTGTATTTTTAATCTTTCAATTTTGTATGCGTTTTGCTGTTTATGGCTTCTGTTTTGCATGTGTTTGTGGGTTTATGTTTTCGTTATCTTTCATGTACGTGTAAATGTTTTATTTTTTTGTGTGTGAAATCTCTATTCGTTTTGTTTTTTCATTTGTTTGTTACATGTATGCGTGTGCATGAAGGCTGGCATGTCACCATCCTTGTTCCCTGGAATTGGAGTTCAAATTATAGTTCGTTGCGTTCGAGTGAAATCTAATCCATTTTTATTCGTGTTCCTTGACAGCTGTGAGCATGGGGATACGACCTCTAACCCTTATTTCTTAACAGCTGTTCAGTTAATTTGTTGGTTTTTTCTCTTTTTTTTTTACTGCAATTGCTACGGTCTGGTCTATCATTTGTTCAGTATTCACTGTCCACCCAATTTTGTTTGCGAAAAAACTGAGCATTAGAAATACATAATTAGGTTCATGTTCCGTCCAAGCTTCGTCAAGTGTCTATTATTTTATGGCAACGCACTAGCGTGTGTCTTGATTTAGCATGTGTCATCTTGACGGGCAGTTGCTTTTTCATTGTTGGATGCAATATCGTGGCAAACAATCGCGGAAACAAATCAACTGGCTTCCCGAAGCCCTCATTGTAGAATTAAATGAATCATTCAGTCGTGTCAGCCGCCCAATTTTGAGCCATTAAGGCCTCAAAATTAAGGACATTGAACCCTACGGTTTAAATCTAGAAGACTTAGGAGAAAATCAGGACCGTTTCATTTTGGGTCTCAACAACGAGTTTACAGTTCAATGATTTATTACGGAGCAAGGACCCAAAGCCATGCACTCCGCTGCCAACTAACTAACACACTACACAATACTAGATGAACCCAGCAAACACACTAACAAAATGCCTACAAAATACTACTGCCACCGTAGGTGACTGCTTCCCCAAATGTCAAATGTCCCAATTGGATGCCTTACAAAAGGCCACAAGCGCACGAAAGTGACCGAGACTTCCAGTAGCATACGAGGAACCCCAAGAGCCAGTCGAAGATCGCCTCGAAAATCAAAACGAACAGTTTATTTCAGGAATGAACAAGATATGACGACAATGTTACTTCCCCCGTGCCCAAGCATCGTCGCATCTTTTTCGAGTGAGGTACAATCCGATCTTGTGCGTCTCACGTCTTTATTGCACCATGGTTACATGTAACATTTTCATTTTGTTAGCCGCTCCTCCGCTTCCGGTCCAGTTTTGGAAAATTCTCGCGCGCAAACGAACTCTAATAAGCACTACCTGCCGACCGTGATAATTTATTCATTTCAGATTTTAATCATTTTTTAAATTCAATGCTATTTATTCATATTTTTTCTGTAGAACGGTAGGTAGCTCGCTGTGTGCTACTCCACGAAAGTGGTGTTTCTATTGATCGTCTACCGCTATTTAGGGTATATTTGTGCAACAACTCGTAGCGTACATTTTCTCGTTTATAGTTTCTACTAAGCTTATACTAAATTTGTTAGTCCTATTCGCCTGGCGGTTCTCGATCTATTTATACTAAGTATGGCAACGATGCGGACCGAGACCCTCTCCTCGTTGCTCGTGACACGACGCATGATGTACGTACGCATCATGACGTCGTCGATTTATGACAACAAGAAAACAATTCCTACTTCGGTGCAAAGTGGTGTACTGATTTCTGAAGGCCAAAAATCGATATTTTGTTTTCGATGCAACAAACCCGAAATGGGCGCCATGTTGGATTCTTAATTCTCGCTGGAGCGTGCGACGTGTTCTGGCGTCACTGGACCACCGCTAGACTTCTTTCTCCGCTGTACAAATTTTGGAAATAGCGAAAAATGACAATGTAGTAGCAGTGTTTAAAATTTTTTTTTCTCGTTCTTTGTCCTAGTTATTATTTATAACTAGCGGGACCCGTGTATGCTGCACGGTGATTGAATTTCCTGGAGTTGGCCTCTCCCGGTGTTTCGTCGTGTTAGAAAAGTAACTGGTACCCCCGTAATCCACTGCACGCCCTCCGGCAGTGTAGGGTTTGTATACCACCCCGCTCTTCCCCTGGCACCCTCCCTTGCCACCCCACACCCCACTGCACGCCTTCCGGCGCATCGTGGGTTTTTCAATTTCTCCCCCTTCCCCCCAATCTGCACACCCTCGCTCCTTCTCAGGCCCCCACGACCACCCTCCAGCAGTGAAGGGTCTGTATACCTTCCTGTCTTTCTTCTCAGCTTCCCTGGTGTTCGGTTATAAATTTATTAGCCCCCAAAACACACCCATCCCCTCCCGGCACCTTCCGGTATTCCCCCTTCTGCTTGATGTGAACATTCAGCAAGCACTTATTGTGATCTTCCCTTCTCATCCCCCTTCCCCTCCCCTCTTTAAGTTTCTGAAGAGGCAAAGCGAGCAAAGCGAGCAGTATTAGCCGAGTGGTCAACGTCCTCATGTCCAAACAAAGCGAATGATGGTTCGATTCCCACTGCTGACCTATACAATTCTTAAAAAAATAATGTATCTGAAATTAATTCATGCAACTAAAGGTTAACATTTCGTCGAAATTTTGGCGCAGCGCCAAAAAAAAACGCATACCTGTGTTTTATTGGATCCTTAAAAAAAATCCTATCACTGAGTAAGTCAGCATTCAGTATGCAAGCACCTGCTGTAGGGTAATCTCCGTGATTGTTTCCATCAACTTTGAAACAATTCATGTGTGTTATCTCTAACAACAGAAGAGGGCACATTGGGGTAATAATTGTTGCTCTTTTGAAACAATTCCGCTCAGCTCTGAAAGCCTGCATTCTGTAGTTGAAATAGAGACAGAGTTTGGCGGAATTCCTTGTACACAGTGGAGAGACTCACTCGTGTGTTGGAATTGTGTATTTCTCTGTGGGATGAGTTGTTGGCAGTTCGTGCTGATCGTGGTGTTTTGGTGTTTTGTGTTCAGTGTCTAACGTTGTCTTGCAGTGTACACTGTGGAGGACACGCACGGGTGGTGTGAGAGACCTCTCCTGTTTTTCGGTTTGTTTGAAAGTGAGTAGACTTACTTGCGTGCAGGTTTTGGGTATAACTGCTGTAGGAGTTCTTCGGGTGGAATGCATTGCGTTGCTCGCATTTTGTACTGGACATGGTGGTTTGGTGTGCATTATCTAACGTTATTTATCAGTGTATGGGACCTCTTCAGTTTTTTTTTTTTTTGGTATGTTTTAATGTGCAGCGTTGAGTTAAGTTACTGAGTGTAATATTATTTTGCAGAGTGGGCGCATGGCGGAAGGCCAAGGCCCCAAATAAAGTACAATTAAACCTCCCTGCATCCACAAAATAAATAGACCATTCTGTCGTTAATAGCTGCCAATTTCGAGGCCACTAAAAATTAAAAACGCAGCTTAGCTTGTTTTAAAACTGCATACATTTAGCTGAAACACGGATTTTTTCACGAATAATTTATTAGAGGCCATGGCCCGTAGCCGCACGCCCCTCATAACTACAACTAAATATAACACCATAATAATAACATCAGGATTCTTTCATTTTACCTATCAACAATCAACTGTTCGGGCGAAAGTTTGTAATAGATAACACGTGCTCCAAGACTAGTTAGCCCATGAAAAAAAAACGTTACTTTTAATTGTCGGCTGCTGCTGCTGCTGATTAATTCATGAGGTTGGGTATCGTATTAGTAGATGTATTTAGTTGTTTATTTATTATCGCGATCCTATACTAGAAACTAGAAAGTTATCGTAAATGAGTGATGATAGGCTGGCAAATAGCCTTTGGACAACCAAAAAGCCTTGTTGCATAAATGCACCGTTATTTACGCATAACGTAAACCACACGCAACGGCTGTTTGCCGTGACGCGCGTATCACTTGACTGGGCTAGTCCACGCAGACGGCCAAAGATCCGCTATTCTCGTTTGCCAGTGGCTAACTCATGATGACCTTACGGCAAACAGTCGTGGCTCGTGGTATAGAAGTGCAGCGAACTGCGCCGAATGGGACTCGTACCCAGGACTTGCCGCACACTAAGCCGGATGATCTAACTCCAATGCTACCAGGGCGGACCCTGGCTACAGGTTCCAGACATTCCTAAAAGTCGAGGGGGGGGGGACCCAGGCATTATAACATGGTACAGCAGAATTAGGTCCCATAGCTGTTGAAAGAGTTAGTGTGTCACGCTACTTACTGTCAGTAAGCTGGGCAACTCTTTCCAACTAATGATCACGCTCTAAAACATCATCTGAAAGGTCCAAGGTCGCTCACCTCTAGTGGGGTAGATAAGCCATCAAAGTAGGCTGAATTTTACATTTTAGTGAGGAGGGCACTGCATTTTCCACTGCAGCTTACGGCATATTGAGCTAATCTGAATATAGGGCCAGCCAAAATTTGCCAACTGGAAGTGACAACCGTAAGTGAGCTTTTGACAGAAACTAACTCTCAAATAAACTTAATTTTGCCAAATATGCATTCGAATGGTAATTTATTTACACTTCGCTCATTCTTACATTCACTTACAACCGGAAGTGAGCATCGGAAGTTAAGCATTTTTCAGAACATCAGAGAAAATTTCAGAAAATATGGAGTTTGTGAGGTTTTGTGAACGTGTTTATTTGGAAACGTCGAAACTATTCATGCAAGTTAATGAATTGTTCCCATTCACGCTAGAATTCAGAACGTGTTTCTAATGCCATTTAAATGAACTACAATTCAAAAGAATTGAACTATTGACCAGATAAATTTCGGAACAAATTAGGCAACTACTTCACCAGAATATGTTTTAGAATGAATATTCTAATGCGTATTAGTGGTTGGAACTTTCGCAGATCGTTATGGTGTCGCTTACACCGAAACTTACTGCTGCAAGTCAAACATCTTTCAGAAAGCTGGAAAAAATTTCAGAAAAATTTACGTATATTGGATTTGGAAATGTAAATCTTTAAATTAATAATGCATAAATCAGTGTAAATATTTATATCTGTTCGCCACAAATATCCAGAGCGTATTCCTTAATACCACTAATATATAAGTTTTTGCATCATCAGACGACTTTTAGACTATATTTTTTTTTATCGACGCGAGATTCAATCCTGCTTCCTTTTGGTTGGTAGTCTACCACTCTGACTACTGGGGCCCTAGTCTCGACTTGATCGTTTTCAATTCACATTCGGTTTTACCCAAATGAGCGCCAAAATCATGGCTCGCCCATTCTATCGCACGTGACTTTTGATAAAACTGCATGCGATTTGAAAACGATCAAGTCGAGACTAGGGCCCCTGGACTGTGACTTGTTTACCTTGTTTGGTTCCACGGGAATCCTTCACAACGTTCGCTTCGCGGTGCACGCTGGGAGTCAGTGTTTCTTTTACATTCTGCTTGGAGGCACGGCCTAAAAGTCGTAGGTTGGGGGCAAAGAGCTCACAATTCACCGAAGATGATAGCAATAATTTTAAGTTTAGTAATTTTATTACTAACTTTAGTCTTCCGATATTTAAAGCAAATACCGATGATGTAGCTCAATTTTTAAATTAATCACACATTTTAGAATTAGTAAGAAATGTAATAATGTACGTAGTGGCTGGGCAACCAAACCGGGGATTCACACACGGAAACCTCACATGACGTCTAGCCGAGTTAAAAGGATATTAATAAACAAAAACGGAACGTTAAATGTTTAGAGTAAGGATCTAAAAGTCAAAACCTAGAAGGAACACGGACAAGCTTTGACAGTTAGGGTCTAGGTGTAAAATTTTGTCAGTAAGAGGCTGGAAAGCATTA
>JAHWFP010068722.1:0-13484 GCA_023313725.1 Lithobius niger | reverse complement strand
AGTCCCGGTATCCTCTCCAAAAGGGTTTTGGCCAAAAAGCCCTTACAAAGCTTAGTGATTTGTTCAAAGGTTGGGTTTTCTGTGGAACTCCAATCGATTCTTGGAAAACCGTTTGTTTCTGAATGGGCGGCTTGTTTCTTGAAGGAGTGTGAAATCGGCGGCTTGTTTCTTGAAGGCGTGTGAAATCGGCCTTGTAAATAGTAAGCCTTATCATTCGCAGTCTCCGGCTGTAGAAAGGTTTCACGGAACGAGGGTAGACTGTAGCAGGGCTTTGGATTTGGAGTATCCTGACAAAGGGAATGATGTTTTAGCACCAGCTAAGTTTGCAAGTAAGTCTACTTCTTGTGAGACGGCAAACTTCAATCCTGCGGAGTTAGTATACGGAATTAAGGCGAGATTAAAGAGGGAAATCGCAGATGGAAAGATGAGTTTGAACAGGTTACTTCTAGTAATGAGGTGGGAGTCAATGTCATGGTAGTGGAAGGAGAGAATGGAGTGAAAGGTAAAGAATTGTACAGGCGATCTCAGGTGTGAAATTCAGGAGGGAAACCTGGGAATGTCACGAGCAGACAAGTAAACGAGGAAGCTATTAGTGGCCCGCTGTCTGCAAGGGTAAAGGAAAAGTGTAGGTGCCTAGTTGTGGTGAAAGTGGAAGCAAAATCTGCTTTACTGGTTATAAATACGAAGAAAAAAGTCAAGTCTAGGTTAGGATTGACTGGTGATGGCTTGCACATGTTAAATAACTATGCAAAGTTGGTATTGCCTTTGGCTGTCAGTGTGAACAAAAGGGCACCAGACAAAGTGGGAGGGGACAAAAGTTGCGGGAAAGCTTTTCACAAACTGCAGTGTGTGCTTGCTTCTCCCAAAGTGTTGTTGAATTCTGTGTCTGACGAGGTTTTCTTGTTGTTGTTAACATGCAAGGTTTACAGTGTTATTGTCAGCATTCTTTGGATATGTATTGCATGTTTACTTTTTTGCTGGGGAAAAGGGGGAAAAAGCCCTAATGCTGAGTGTAGGGGGATTTGCCATGACAAAAATTTGTTTTTTCCAGTGGTGAACAGTACTTTTGAGTTGGATCCAGGGAGGTGGATTGTTGTGTGTGGTATTTTGTGGTATGGTGTGTTTTGGGCGGCAAGAGAAGTGATGGAGCGAAAAGAAAGTTTTTTTGAAGGCTTTCTTCTGGTGTGTTGTAAGCATAAGTGGATGGATTGCTCGTTAAAGAGAGAGTTTCCTGAGTGCTGCAGATTGTAAAATTGGTGTGTCGTATTTGGTGTGTCAGTGGAGCCGTTTGGGATTGAGATGGTCCTGTTGCCGTGTTGTGGATGTGGAGAGCAGTGGTGTGTAGAAATGTGCAGAAGAGTGCAACGGTGTGCAGCAGTTGTGCAGTGTTGGTGTTGGTGCAGTGCAGCCGAAGTGCAGTGATGTGTTTGTGCTCAGAGGGTTGGAGATCATCTTTGCCTTCTGTACAGCGTTCCTGATGATATGCATCACTAGTGGCCTGCACTTACCGTGATTTGTTGTGGACGAATCACAGCGTTGGGTTGGAGGTGTAAAGTTGCCATCTCTTGCTTGCTGACTTGACCGTAATTACCTAATGACTATAATTAGGGCTAATTATGGTGTTCTACTCGAACGATGAAAAGAAACATTGGCTAACTTTGGAATGCCGGGTTTTTGGTTACAGTTCCACGCACGAGACACGTGCGTTCCTTTTACTGAAAGTGTTTCCATATTTTGAGCGGGAACGAGCCCTTATAATGAAGATGGTTTGGCACGAAAGGAGGTCTTTCCCAACAAGAACGCAACAAGGACAGAACTCTATGCACGAACTATCTTGTTGGACAATTTCTCGATTCATGTGCGGATTGTTAAATGTTTATTTTTTTTTGTAAATTGCGTTATGTCTAAGGAGGAAGTAAAGAAGTTTGAATTTAACAAGTCTGCAGTGAACCCTTGAAATTACACACTAATGTGTAAAAAATGCGGGCAAAACATAAATTTATCGCGGGCCATAACTTCACAAAATCCTGGAGTTCTCTGCCACCGATCTTTATTATTCCAATAATCCCTCATTCTAGGTTTCTAGACACGGCACATGTTCAGCATCAATCCAACAAGAGCTTTTAACCCTTTACTTCACGGGCATTTACGACAACTTTCGTCCCCTGTAGCGGCGCTTACAGGGTCGTGAGGTGCCTACTGTCTATAGCACCGAACTGGCGTACATGTGGTAATCGTAGAATAAATCATAGGTGGCGGTTTTTACTTTGTTGTGAAAACAGCATAGCGCGTCATCCTCCTAACTAAACTTTTATGACCTGTAAGGGTTTTTGGCCTAAAACCCTTTTGGAGTGGATACCGGGACTGTAAACGAGCGCCACCGAAAAACGCCAGTTTTTCAAAAATTTGAAATTTTTTTTTTTTCTTGAGCGCCCAAATGCCTCGCCGAGGCATATTTCGCCGTTTTTTCAATAGTGGACCAAATCGGCCCAAATTTGCAACATCCATAGCCTGTCCAAATACAAGACTCTTGGGGAGGCCCAAATCCGGACTTTCCACCAGGAAGAACCTTTAAACCACGTTTGAAGATCACCTCCAAGCCATCACGACGCTCCATCAACATGGCCGCCATTGTTAAACTCTGTATTTATGTATTATCATTTTATTCTTTTCCTTTTAGGGCAAAAAGCCCGAACACACTAGCTTAGTGCATTTTAGGAAGAGCTTCCTCTGTGAAGGTACTGAACCTCGAGGATTTGTACAGACAACCATTTTGTAGTGTGATATTTTTTATTGTGTTTGTCGGCCGCAATCCATATGAAAAATTTCCACAACGATCGATTTTACTTCAAAATTTTAAACGTTAAACGTTCCCAGTTACTTAATGCGTTATAGCATCCAACTAAGCTAGTTTATTTAACCGCATTTATCCTTTTTATTATATTCTTTTACCCCCAGAAACGCTACCATGTGTCCAAACGTACTACGACCTGGCATTCTACCGGACACGAATTTTCAGTGTATATATGTTTATTTTAGTTCTCCTCTGACCTGACTGAGACCTACCGAATGCCACAAATAGCTTGATCTACTATTAAACACTAAAAGAATTCTTAAAAAGATCAGTTCCAACCCAATCCGAATGTCAAACTGTGCAAAAACTTCAAATCCCCCTTTTTGCCCCCCCTCCCCCGCCAAAAATAGTTGTGGTGTATAACACTGCAGTTTACAGTTAAAGCTTATAAATTTAATAGTAATGTTTTCTGCATTACCCAAAGCCAAGTATCAAGCTTTAACAACAACCTATTCACGTTGCAAACATGTAAATATTCATTCCATAGCCAATAATACAAAGCAAAGGCCTATTTCCCAAAGTTCAATTGAGTGAAACTCAAACAGGCCTATCTTTTCCGTCTTTACATGTCCCTACTCCTTCAAACGGCTCTGCACCCAGTTCCTTTGTTCATCCGACTTCTCCTCCCACTTTCCATTGTTCTCAAGGCCCTCAGCCAATCAGACCCCCGCAGCTATGCTCGGCGTCCGCGCCAACTTCCGGTAATGTGTATAAAACCCCAGCCCCAGAATTCATAGTGAGCACAGCTCACAAATCTGAAGCTAGAGAAGGGTCACGCCAGTCGGGAGTGGAGACGCCATGTCCGGAGAATGCCATGCCGGGCACGATGGTAGTGGTTCGTACGTTATAGTTTAGCTTTTGAAAGTTCAGTTTAGGACCCCCATAGTCTAAATTTTAGTTTAAAACTTAACTTAACTCTCTAGCGTGTTAAAATTATGGTGGAGACGCCTGTAGCGGCATCTTAGGTTCTCTCTCCCCATAACGTCAGAGTGGTTCTCTTACTAAAAACCAATTTTTCCAGTTTATTTTAAATGTAACTTTAACTTAAACTACTTGACGGTTTGATCTTTGTGGAAGTCAAATTGAAACAAACTGATGCCTAAGTGTAAAATTGCCGGGCTTTTTATTACTTAGAACAGTTCTCGAGGGAACTAAGGGAGGTTGATCTTTTTGTACTTGGAAAACTTAGAACATAACTGTGGACGGTTGATCATGTAGAAACATACTGTCAGACTTTTATCAGTTGCGGCTGTCGAGTCTTGTGGGTGTCTCCGGGAGCACCTAATATTACTTTTCCTATTGTGAAAATTTAAACTTTTACTCAAACACTAGCGTTGTTTGTTTGAATTGTGAATTGCTACTTTTGTAAATTCAACTTGTTGCCTATTTAATTAATTGGTACTCAAAAGCTTTCAGAAGCAAACCATAATGTAAAGTGTTTGTTTTCATTCTCTGTTGCTAAAATAAAACCAGGAGTTTTAAGCTTCAGTCGTTTGCTAGAATTGATTAATTGTATTTTAGCGTAAAATTAAATATGTAGCCCATCTTTAGATTTTAGCTAGTAAAACAGTTAAATCCACCGTTGGTGGCAGCGATACCGACAGTTTAAGGTTAGGCCCCTTGTAACGGCGGACGCTACGACGGCTCAGGCTCTAAGTGATAAAACAGAGCCTTAAACCTCCCAGAGTTGCTGTTTACAAGTCAACTCCTCAAATTATAAAAGCCTCGGCTACTTATAAAGTCCGTCTGGAGAGAATAACCAATGAATCCAACAAAAGATCAAACCGTCAGTTATTTGAATTAAAGTTTTTAAAACAAATAAGAAAGGAGTTGGTTTTTAGTAAGAGGACCACTCTGACGTTATGGGGTGAGAAACTTAAGATGCCGCTACAGGCGTCACCACCATAATATTCCCTAGCTAGAGAGAGTTTAAGTTACGAATTTAAACTAGAATTTAGACGTGGGGGTCCTAAATTAAATTTTCAAAAGCTAACAACAAACATACGAACCACTGCCATTTTGCCCGGCATGGCATCCCACGGACATGGCGTCTCCACTCCCGACTGGCGTGACCCTTCTCTAGCTTGAGATCTGTGAGCTGTGCTAACGAGGGATTCTGGGGCTGGGGTTTTATACACATTACCGATAAGTTGGCGCGGACGCCGAGGATAGCTGCGTGGGTCTGATTGGCCGACGGCCTTGAGAACAATAGAAAGTGGTGTAATTATTTTAAGAATTAGTACTTTCCGATATAAAAATATCGGTATCGGTAATCGGTATCGGTAACTAACGTTACACAACCGATACTTCTTACCAATATAACATTAACTTATTAACAGCAATAGTCTTACAACGTCCATTTATTATTATCAGAATAACATAAGCTTTAGCTTAGCAGACGACATTCAGTGCACTTGGCCTCTGCCTCATGCACCTGTAATAGCTACCACATGTGGCCCTATCCAGATACTCAGTAGACATCAGTGGTCCGGCTCTAGAGCCAATCAGCTCTCCCTGCTACCGCAGCATCCAATTGCGCATCTTCAGCAATACAAAAGACCAGGATACGGGTCCCCTTTATAAACGACCTCCCTGGCCTTTATCACTCTCTCTCCCGACGATTTTGGACCTAAAAAGCCACCCGTCTCTGAGCCGACCACCCCAGGATTTCCAGCCGGAATTATTCTGAGTTAAGTAATTTTACGATCGGACTTAGCCGAATTTTGAAGGAGCTTCCCTCCTTTACAGCCTAAGTCCGGTTCAGAGTTAAGAAAGGGCGCATCTCTTAAAGAGCTCCCTTTCTCTTATTTCCCCTTGGTCCGATTATTTTAGGAGTGCTTTAATTTAATATTACGAAGTTTAACTGATTTAAAGGGAGGGATAACCCTAAACATAATTAACTGAATAAATAGCTTTCGGATCATAGAACTTGTGTGGACTCCCTTACTTTGCTCATTTATTGCTTTATGTGCTGTTGTTAGATTATTAGCATTTGTGCCGACGGTACGATTATTATTATCGTACCACTGTGTCTCCGTAAGATCTTACAATAGAAGATATTACGAGAGATTTACAGTGGGAGGAGAAGTCGGATGAACAAAGGAACTGGGTGCAGAGCCGTTTGAAGGAGTAGGGACGGAAAAATGGAAAAGACAGGCCTATTTTGAGTTTCACTCAATTGAACTTTGGGAAATACGCCTTATTTTGAATTATTGGCGACGGATTCCATATTTACATGATTGCAACGTGATTTGGCTCTTGTTAAAGCTTAGTACTTGGCTTTGGGTAATGCAGAGAACATTACTATTAAATTAAACAAGCTTTAACTGTAAACTGCAGTGTTATACACCACAACTAGATTTGGCTGGGGAGGGGGGAAAAAAGGGGTTTTCGAAGTTTTTGCACAGTTTGACTTTCGGAAATGGGTTAAACAGATCTTTTTAAGAATTCTTTTAGTTTTAATAGTAGTACAAGCCAGTAGCAGTGTTTGGTTGGGTCCAGTCAGGCTGAGAGGAGAACTAAAACAAACATGTATACACTGAAAATTCGTGTCCGGTAGAATGCCGATGTCTAATTACTTGGACTAATGGCAGCGTTTTTGGGGGTAAAGGATTATTATAAAAGGCTAAATAAATGAATAAATAGTCTAGCTTGATGGTATGCTAAAACGCATAAAGTTAGAGTGAAGGTTTGAACCTTAAAGTTAACGGACAATGTTTGATCTAAGTGGAAATTTTTCATAGTAGTTGCGATCGTTCAAACACAATAAAAAATATCACACTTCAAAAATGGTTGTCAGTACATGGGCACATGGTTCAGTACTGTAGCGGCCGAAGCTACGATTCTCAAGGTGCTTGTAACTTCTCCGACATCAATGTGGTTTTGACCTCTAAACTTCTAGTTCGGTGGCGGTTTTTACTTTTACGGAAAACAGCACACGTATGCTACTGGCCCAGCATGGGTAACAGAGAGTCATTTGTCCTAACTGTAGGCTAACTAGATAACTTCAATGGGGGGTATTCGCTGCCACCAGGTGGGTGTTTCTAAATGCAGCTCTAAGTTTAATTATTAAGTGGTTTTCTTAAGAACTATAACTTCTACATTTAGTCTAACTAGTAGAAAAACAGGCGTTTTACAAACTCATAGGTTTATTAAAAGGCAAATAAATATAAACAGTTACATTTAAAATTCAACTAGTGTCAATACAAGAAAGCTTTAAATAAAAAGCACGGCGATTTTTACAACAGGAAAAATCAACAAGAATTTACATTAAATTCAACTCAAACTTCAACAACAAGATGAAGAGTAAATCTACAATTTCGATTAGAAAATGTTTGTGGGACCTCGGGAACCCGTTATAACATGCAAACCGCGGGAATTACACACAAATAGTCAAGACTATGTTTCTTAAGTCCGACCTAAGACCGACCCGAAAAATACGTCGTCTAAATGCAGATTTAGTGTTTAGATTAAATTCATAATAATAAACACGGGAAAACAAAAAGCTGGTTTTTAGAAAGGGACCGTGAACCCTGACGTTATGGCGATGGGGGCCTAGAATGCCGACTATGGCTCCACCTCCATAATTCCCTCAAAGCTAAGGTTAGGTTAAGTTTAAAACTAAAATTTCGAATGGGGTTTCCAAAATTAAATTTTCTAAACTAACACTAGTCTAATACGAACCAACTACCTTTGCCCAGCATGGCAACATTCGGAGGGGACATCTCCTATACCAACTGGCGTAGTCACCTCTAGCTTTGAGATCTGCTGAGCGTGTGCTAACGATTGAGAGGAGCGGGGGCTTTTTATGCTACGTACCAGAAGTTGGCGCGGACGCCGAGGATAGCTACGGAGGTCTTATTGGCTCGGTCAGGTTTAAGGATTAGTACCTTATCACCTTCCTTGAACTTGCGTTCAACTGCCTTACGATCATAGTAGTTTTTGTTTTTCAGCTGGCTCTTCACAACATTTTCTTGTTAGAGTTCCCGTGAGTATTTGAACCTCTGGAGCAAGTCCAGGATCTACTCAAGGACAGATGGGTGAACATCGGGTTCAATCCATTGGCTTTTGACAAGTTCAAGTGGGCCTTTCAAATTTCGGCCATACACCATTTCTGCAAGTGAAAATCCTGTACTCTCGTGTGGAGCAGTACGTAGTGCGAACATAGCACCGGGGAGGCATCTTTCCCAATCTTGGGGATGCTCGTGGCAAACCGCTCTTAGCACCGCTTTGAGGGTTCGGTGGAATCGCTCCACGCTGTTGGACTGTGGATGATGCACACTTGAATTAACACATTTAATTCCACACTTTTCGAGGAATAAAGTGGTGAGCTCACTCACGAAAACTGAGCCTAAATCCGATTGCAATTCGGAGGGGAAGCCTAACCTTGAAAAGATGCTGAGGAGGGCGTCTACAACACTTTGACTATTGGCCTCTTTAAGGGGCACGGCCTCGGGAAACTTTGTTGCCGGATCGAGGAGAGATAGAACATATTTAAAACCACCTCTACTAGGGGGTCTGATGGGGCCAACAATATCTACAATAAAACGATTAAAGGGCTCTCCATCCATGGGCACAACCACCATAGGGGCAACAAACTTCTGTCCAGATTTACCATTTTTCTGGCAGGTTAAACAAGTCAAGACAAACTGATCAATGTCGCTAAAACATTTGGGCCAGTAAAAATTTGTAAGCACTCTATCTTTTGTTTTAGAACGCCCTAAATGGCCAGCCCATGCATTGGCATGCGCAGTGCTTAGAACCAAATTTCTACACTCCTGTGGAAGAACTAGTTGCCTGTTTATTAGCGGCCTTCCCTCAGGGCAAAAAGGTTTGCGAAAAAGCAAATCTTGATCCACGAAAAACAACTTGTTTTCGTCCTGCTGGCTTTCGGGTAGCTCAGCATACTTCCAACATACTTGTAAAGTTGGGCAATTCCGCTGGAGTTTAAAAACTCTGTTTTGTCAATGTTGAGGAGCTGTGTAAACTGCTCAGTTTGAGGACCTAAAATCGCCTCATCCAAATCGTCTTGTTTGGGGTTGACAAAACCTTCTGTTACTGCCGGTGGAGTAACCTCACATGCGTCACTGTCTTGACTCTTCGCTATCAGTCTGGCTCTCTCGGTAATTAGGGCGTAAGAGAGGGAGCTGATCGTTGGCACGTGCTTGGGCACGGGTGACTGCGTTCACGTAAGTGAGGAGGGAGGCCAGTCCTTTTTCCTCTAACACAGTTTGTGAAGGCACGCCGAGCAACATACTGAAATGCGGGGCCACGTGGTTGGACACGAGAGCTTCTGTTTGAATAGCTCCGTAGGGAGTCTGAATCTCAATTAAGGCTATAGCGTGTGCGGTAGTCTTATCGGTTAAAGCATTATGACAATGCGTATACTCGCCAGTAAACTGGTCGGGTTTTACGAGTTCGCGCGCGATTACATCGTGCGTCGAACCTGTGTCGCTTAAGACACGGCATTTTTGGCCGTTCACGGTCCATTAATGAATGTGTTTAGATAACACCAATTCGGGTGGGGCATGACTGATAAAATTACAATCAGCGGGGGCTGCGGCCTTCTCGTCAGCCATACGGATACGACATTCACTGTGCCGATGTCCGGATTTATTACAATAAAAACAATTGCCAGCAATACGTGGCTTGTCGAACTCACGATTTGAGTTGTGGGGGGTGGCTGAATTTCCGCTAGCGGATTCAGTTTTCATCTCGGCGGTACCAGCCGGTTTTGCCGCCTGACTGTGGGTTACGACCACGTTGTCGGTTGGAAGGTTTAGAACCTTGTGCTGTCGTAGCAGCTGTAGGAGTTGCTTTAACAGGACTTGAAGCAGCTTCGGTTGAAATCTGCTTATTTCGTGAATTCATCACATAATTGGGCCGCTTCGGCCAGAGTTCCTAACTTAATTTGATCAGGGATCCATTTCCTAAGTTGGGTAGAGCAAGCTTTGTAGAATTGCTCCAAAAGCATTAAATTGACAAGTTTGTCATAGTCCTGGTTAACTTTAGCCAAAGCTAACCAACGAGTAAACAACGTTTCTAACTCAAACGCATAGTCGAAAAATTGTTGATCTGTTTCTTTCTCTAGAGAGCGAAACTGCGTTTGCACTGACTCTTTAGTCTGAACAAAACGGGCAAGTATTTTACTTTTAACTAAATCGTAGTCTTGCATTTCAGCGTCTGTGAGCTGATCGCAAACTTTAATGAAACCTCACCGACGAGGGGTTGGAGTCCCGTGACCCATTGATCTCTGGGGATCTTTTGACTAGACATTGTACGTTCAAAAATTTTAAGAAAACTGTTGATTTCCGTCTTAGGCGTCCAATTGTTGACGAGACGAACTACGTCCGCAACTTTACCATGTCTTGCAACTGGACTTGGGGGAGCTAGGGGAGCGCCGTTAGCTCCGTTTGGAGCGGGGTTAAGATTTAACGAAGCAGCGTTGAGCTTTGCTAGTTCTAGCTGCTTGTCTAGTTTGGCTAGTTCCATTGCGCTAGCCCGATCGTTAATTTGGGCCTCTTGGTCCCTTTCTTGGGCTTTAAGAGCGGCTTCCCTGTCTTTAAGGGTTAATTCATGAGCCTGGCGTTTATCTGAGTCCGCCACTTTTAAGGCTCTTAACGTCAACTCTTCTGCTTTCAGAAAAAGTTTGTTTTCCTTAACGGCTAATTCTTTTTTGGTTAAGAGGATAGCTTCTCTCTTTTCAATAGCGCTTGCTAGTGCATCAAAGAGTTCGTTTAAGTCTAATTTGCCATCTTCGAGGGCTGCTCACAAGATTTGTTGAGATTCGGTTCTAGAATCACTAACTGTAAAACCTAAGTTTAAACATGCCTTTTTGAGGTCTTTGTTTTGTAAATCACGAATGATTTCTTCGAGTTGATCCATTTCGGACATTTTTACGTTTAACGTTTACACCCGTTTCAAAATAAAACTTTTATAAATGAAACAAAAATTAAAAGCAACCGCTTAAAATTTAACGTTAAGTTTGAGCAGAGTGAATTAATTAAAAAACTTCTCTCCCAAATACAAAAAAGTACACTCTCAAGGACCTCCAGCACTCTGGTATATGAATAGCTAAATTGCATAAATGCTATCAACTACAACACTCGGCTTGGCGGCCTCTTAGCATATCTCATGTACACTCACCCTGTTTTTGTACAATCGCTGTACGGTCAGTCTGTTCTTCCTGCACCCATCGCAACACGGGAAGTCCGGCACTGAAGTTTGGAGTCGAACGTCTTTGGCGGTCTATTCCACGGGACCTTGGTGTAGTACACAAAATCCTCGGCTAGTCTGTACGGAGCGCAGGTTTCCTTGCGGGCCTTTTCTTCTACAGCATCGGCTGGGGTTGGGACGGCTCTCGGCTTAAGGACGTCTACTGGAAGCGGCAGCTGCTGCTTCCTGGCGCCGGCAGTTGTTGGGGCTGCGGGGCGGTGGTTGTACTATTTTTTGGCTTTAGTACGACTTCTGCTTCGTGAGTTTTTGTAACGTAGTCACTGGCATCTGCTTCGTGGCCGTATTGTCGGGACCACTGACGTCTAGTTGGAAGTGGCTTGCATCCTTCTAGGTTTTCTTGCTTGTAGCATGGCAGGGTGAAAACGCTTGACGGGAACAGCACCTGTTCATCCCACCGCTGCCACCAGATGTAACGGCGGACGCTACGACGGCTCAGTTGCTTGTAGTGCCTCCGGTTTTCTGGTTTGGCACGGAGATTCAGCTTAAGGTGTTGCGGTGATTATTGCGACTTTTACGGCATAAGCACAACAAGGGCTACTGTCCCAGCATGGGGGATGGAGCGCAGGGTCCTAAATTAAAGGGGCCTAACCTTAATACAGCTGGTATTTCACTGCCACCAGCGATGGAATTTTAACCGTTTATCAAGAGCTAAACTAAAAATGGTTTAGATATTTATTTACACTTAAACAGTTAATGGACTAGCAAACGAACTGAAGTTAAAAACTCCTGGTTTTTATTATAACAACAGGGAATGAAAAGAACACTTTACATTAAGTTTGCTCGAGAGCTTTTGAAATAAAAATATTTAAAAGCACAAAGTTTGAATTTACAACAAGTTTCACAAGTTTACAAGTTTTGACTAATGTAGCAACGGCTGAGGTGCTTGTAGCGCCCCCGACATCCTTGGTTGACGAGTACTTATTTGCATCAGGTTACGTGGTTATTACGACTTTTTACGATAATAAACACAGCATGGGCTACAGTCCCGGCTTGGGGGATGGAGCGTCGGTGTCCTATTCTAGGCCTAACCTTAATGCTTCCGGTAATACACTGCCACCAACGGTGGATTATTTAACTGTTAAAACTAAGTATAAAGCTAAAATGGGCTACATAATAATTTACACTCAAAAACAATTAATCTCACTAGGGAACGAACCTGAGGTTTAAAAACTATTGGTTTTTATTTTAAAACATCAGAATGAAAAAATAAACACTTTACATTTGGAGTTCACTAGTTTGAGTCTTTACAAGTTTGCAAAACAAATAAATCAAGAATTTACATTAGAAATTCACTTGGATACAAGAACAACGATGTTTGTTCTTTAACACTTAATTTAGACAAGAAAAAGCATTTTTATCTTGGGTTCCTATCCAGGAATACCCAGCAAGCTGAACCGCGTCCGCTAAGTTACAACTATATTTGACAACTGTAGTTTTCAAGTCGTCCCTCAGTTATTTTTCCTCGCGAGGATCAAACCGTCCCTTTGTTTACATTTGAAAAATGAACAAAGAAAAAAACTGGCTTTTTAGAAAGAGATGCCTACTCTAACATTATGGTGGTAAAGACCAGTAATGCCGATAAGGCTTACCAACCATAAAGACTCCAAGCTAGAGGTTAATTTAAGTTACACTATATAAATTTAGAATTGGGGGGTCCTAAAGATAAACTTCTAAAGTTAAACTAGTTACTTACAACCACTACCATTCTGCCCGGCATGGCAATCCCGGACGTGACATCTCCACACCCGACCGGCGTGACCCTTCTAGCTTGAGAGATCTGTGAGCTGTACTAACTGAGCTGTAGAGGGAGGGCAACTGGGGCTTTTTATGCTAGAGCAGCGGATTTTCTGGACCAAGGCGCGGACGTCGAGGATAGCTGCGGGGGTCTGATTGGTCGAGGGCCAGGAGAACAATGGAAAGTGGGAGAAGAAGTCGGTATCGCAAAGGGTTTGGGTGCAGAGCCGTTTGAAGAAGTAGGAACATGTAAGACGGAAAAGACAGGCCTGTTTTGAGTTTTACTCAATTGAACATTGGGAAATAGGCCTTTACTTTGTATTATTGGCTACTGATTGAAAATTTACATGTTTGCAACGTGAATAGGCTCTTGTTAAAGCTTAATACTTGGCTTTGGGTAATGCAGAGAGCATTACTATTAAATTTTATAAGCTTTAACTGGAAACAGCAGTTTAGACACCACAACTAGTTTTGGCTGGGGGGGGGGGGGAATTGAGGATTCGAAGCACAGTTTGACTTTCGGATTGCATGGAAACAGATATTTTGTAAATATTTTTGGTTTTTAATAGTAGAGCAAGCTAGTAGCAACATTCGGATGGGTCAGTCAGGTTTTGCAGAGAATTAAAACAAAACATATATACACAAAAATTCGTGTCCGGTG
>JAHWFP010068718.1:0-23769 GCA_023313725.1 Lithobius niger | reverse complement strand
ATGGTGAAGCAAAGGCAACAAGAACTCAGTTGTATCATTGGAGGGGGACAACCACATTCTAGTTCTTTCAGATGAAGACAACTCATCTAAGAACTGCAAGCAGAATGACGATACAGATCAGTTCGAAAGTAAGTGCATCATGTTGAGCTGTATGGTTGTTAATATTTGGGCATAATTAATTGTAATTGTTTTGTTATCCAATTCAAGGAAACGTTGACACTAACTACTTAGGCTTTATTCGTGTAATGACCATAACTCAATCTGACAAGCTTTTCGTGTTCCTTTAAGGTAAACTTGAGAAATCACAAGCTAATTTAGGACAACAATGCACAAGTGCACCGAAGAACCTTTTATGTTAAATTCGTTTCCTGTAAGCAACTAAAACTTCATTCTGTTAAGTGCAGAAAAATAAAAAATGTCGCTAAAACTAAACTTCCTTCCTAAAGAAGAATACACACCATGCTAAAGCAGGAGTTTCAGTCTAGATAGATGCATAATTCACTTGAGAAAATATGAGCATCAATTAAATTTTTATTGTATCTATACTGACAAAAACTAGATGAATTAAGATTGAAAGAATGCATGAACAATTCCATTGCGTGGTGCCGTAAATTTTTTTTGCACAATGTATTTCTTCTTATCTCACGTGCTAAATTATCGAAAATTGTGGTTAAAGAAGTTAAGGATGCTCGTTTTATTGTTTTTTTGTTTTTACGGTACTGCCTAGTGCATTTCTTTTTCAAAACGACCCATAAATGTAAGTTAAGTATTATCATTAGCACGTTGTAATATTGTTAAAATTTCTAGAGCAATGCATTTATACTTTGGTAATGTTTAGCCTCTGAACCAATTAATTTATAAAATTGTAAACCCACCCAACTGTTTTTTATCAAGAAGTTACTAAGTTTAAACTGCCAGAGTTTTTACGTAGCATCGGCTATACTACCATCAGGATTTGTACAGACGCTTGAAAAACTGAAAGTGCATGAATTTGAAAAATCTATTTTCAAGGCCTTTAAAAGTTTATTAATTGTCATAATTTTAAGAAAGGTCCTTAAAAGTGCTTGAAATTTCCCATCCAAGGTAGCTGTTTGATTACAGAAAGATTTTCTTGGAAGCAGTTTCAAATTTCGGAAAAAGATAATATTAATGTTCAATTTAAACAATGATTTGTTTGCTGGTGCGCATTAGGCCTATATCAAGCGTACAAAAGTTGACTGTCGGACTATTCTGAAGGATGGTAGCGTTTCATAACGTTCAATTGACAGTTTGCAATTAATGTAATGCCTGGAAACTGTGACAAAAAACATAAAACTTTAAAAAATATGTCACAAGTTTTTTTTGCTAAAACGTTGTATAGGCCTATTGGAATGGTTATTATTGTCGTAGTAGAAAAAGTGGAAATAAATTAATGTCAGACCCTCCTTTTTTTTTAGCTGTGGAAATAAATATAATCTATTTTTTCCAACTAAAAATTCAATAAATACGAATGCAAAACTATTTACGTTGCCTTTTGGACTTTTGAGACTAAAGGCGTAAACCGTACTGATTCTATATGTAATTCTATAATTCTAATTCTAATATAAAAAAGTCGTGTCAGTATGTCTCAAAGGTCATGGGTTCAATTCCCCACTCAGGCAGTCTGACATATAAGTCCAAAGGCAACATATATAGGTTTGCATCCATATTTATTTAACCCTTATCGAGCCATGGCTTTCCATCAGGTTTAAACATTTAATAATATAAATGATTAAAATCACAATACCATAAATCGTAACTGATTCTTGGAAAGCGCTTGAAATTTTTTCGGTTTAGACTTCGAAAATTATTGAGTTAATTTTATACTTATTGTTCAAACCCTGTAACATTCGAGGGAAAGGGGGGACTGTCAGGCAGAAGGGTTGGCTTTTTCTTGCAGAAACGCGTTCCTTAAATATTGTTTATTGAAAAATTTACTCCTTGAAAAAAATTTAAATTAAAAAAACTTAAAAATTTAAATATTAAAACATAGATGAGAAGTCTAACCCTTAAAAAATAAATAGAACTTAGTTAACACCAGTAAATACCAGAAAAATCTTCAGTTAGGAACTTCTGCAGATCTGGAAACTTGATTGCAGTGTACTATTTTACACTTAACAACATATTTCACGTATAGTTTTTCTTGTACGTTACTGCAGTAGAATTCAGTACCCAAACAGGATAACGGAGCATTTGTCCTCGGTTGTCAATTGCAATTTTTTAAAAGAACGTTCCAAAATTGAGGAAAAACAGAAGTACTTCTTCGTGTGACTCTGAAATATAGTCCTGCTTACCTTGAACAAATGTTCAATTCATTCCTTTTCTATCAAAGGAATTATGGAGATTCTGCTAACTAGAGCATGGAATTCAACAGACAAAAATGTTTATTTACATCCTAGAAACACAAAAGTTTCATTTGTTATTACCTACGAGCCACGTGTTTGTAGTTAGTAGTTAGCAGTTTGTTCACTTGCATGAAAGTATTCATTTCCATCAGTTTCTCTTTATTTTGTTGTAATTGGTGTTTCACATAGATAATTCGTTCATTGTTTCGTTGTTGTAACTCCAACGAAATTCTTAACAAATTATTACGAAAGTGAACCCGATGGAAGTTTTAAACTAGCTGATGGAATAGAACGTTCAAGCAGATGACAGCACGGCAAGCAGATGACAGCATTGAGTGGATCACAAAAGCTGCGTAGACTACGAAATCCACACCAGCAGTTCGTGTTTTCAGGTTTCGTGTGCGGATTTTGAAAATAAAAATCTCATGCCAGTGACTTAACACCTCTTCCCAGCTCTGGTTATTGCAGAAATCCATTAGCTAGAAATGAAATAAATTAACATTAATTCCAAATAAGCAGGTCGAATTCAAAGTGGCAGGAAGAAACGAATAAAACATAGTTTAATTTAAGAATTTGCCCAATGGTTAATAATGCCTAAAAAAAATAATCAAGGCAATCTTGTGAAGATTTGAAAGACGTTACGCTCTACAGTCAAGTTTAGCTTTTTTTCATTTCTTACTTCTCTCCTGCACTTTTTAACTTTATACTGTATTTAGTTAAATAAAGCCCAGCCAAAACCTTAGTTTGCCTGACGTTTATCCTCTGTGGCTCTTTAACCGAATCTTTTGGTTTTTTTTTCTCCTGTGGCTCTTTAATCGCATCATCAGTATTTATTTTGTATGGTTTATTAACCGTAACTTCTGTTTTTTTCCCCCGTTGCCCCATTTTCTGCATTGTTTTCCCGAGGGTCTTTAGGAGCATATTGTGTTTTTTTTTCCCTGTGGCTCTTTAGTCGCATCATCAGTATTTTATTTCTGTGGCTCTTTAACCAGATCTTCTAGTTTTTGTATTCCGGTAACTCTTTGTCTCATCTTCTGTGTTTATTTACTGTTACTCGTCAGCTACATCTGCTTGGTTTGTGCTATCAACCCCTTCGTCCACTTCGTTACGGTTTTCTTCTGGGTTTATCGGTATTTATACTGGTATTTTAAGCAGAGTATTATTTGTTGGCCAAAATAAGGTCAGATTTGGTAGATTTGGGTGCAAATAACCAACGTGTTAATATGCCCTCCCTTGTTTCGTTTACACCCTTTCTTCGTTTGAGAAAAATCGTTGACAAGATAAACTGCTTTAAATTGATGTGGCGTATTCAAAGTTTTCAAAGTCCTTACATTAAAATGACTGATTTTTAATTAATGTAAGGACTCTGAAAGCTTTGAATAGAAACCGCGTTAATTTCATGCAATTTAATATTTATCAATTTCTTTACGCCGAATGGTTTCTTTATATTCGTGATTTAGCAGAACGCACCACCTGTTTCACACGTTTCTCAAGTCCTGTACCTATACTGCGTGGGCGTGAGATTAAGCGAAATATAATACGAAAACGAAAAGTGGAAAAACAGAATTTCATCATCATCTGATTCTTAGGACCAAACCTGTTTAGCTGGTACAAATTTTAAATATTTTTATTTTCACTAAAGGAATTATGGAGAATTCTCTAATTGACAGCGTGTACTTGCAAGAACTCAAGAGACCAAGCTTTTTTTTCCAAATTAAACAAAAGCAAAGCATAACCATAATTTTTTTTTTTTTTAAATTATCGAACAGTCAAATTTGTGTGCTGGCTACCACCATTAATCTTTGGAAGAGTATACTCAACAAAGTGCATGGCAGAGATTTTTTTTTTTTTTACTATTTCGTTGTTACAACACCTACCAAACGTCTAAAAAACTTAATTAAAAGAAAAACGGCAATTGTTTACTGGCTGATGGAATTTTATACTAAGTTAATGCAAATGATAGTAATGAAAACTAAGTAGATAATACCACTAAATAGACAGTTGCTGGTCATCTGGCTGAGCGGTGGTAGACTAAGCTGATGCTAAGCCTGGAGGAGCTGATCTGGTTGATGACTATAAAGAGGACTCTGCAAATGTTATTGTTATTTTGTGCTAGTCAGGGTAGTGTTAGAGATTACCGTGCTCCATTAGTGGCTATGGGAGCTAATTTGGCCTATTCGGGATATTATTATCTGCCCCCCCCCCCCCTGCGGTGATAGGATATTTCCGAATTCGCATTCCCGATTTTGACCCTCCCCATACTACATTTTTTTCAACCTGAAAAAAAATCATCTAGTAAGGTTCAAAATTGAGTCGGTTCATCTAGAAGCATTAGTTTGCTTCAGATGACTTAAGGGTGCAATGAGTTTTATTAAGTAAAAGAAGAAAAAAATTAGTTGGTGCTGATATTTCTTTTAGCTATATGTATACTAATCATTTACACCAAAAATTAGCCTACAAGTTCTTCCCCAACTGTGGAACCTTCAGAAATCCATTGGCTAGAAATAATATGCGTAAACATGTATTTCAAATAGGCAGGGTCGTTTTCAAAGTTGCACTAAGACGTGGTTCAAAATTAAATAAATTGAAGAAGTTGTCCCACACATAAAAATCGCTGAATCAAATAAAGATTCAACTAGTTTAATGAAAGCTAAAAACAAAAATAACCCAAGAGACGTGTTTTTCTACGACTTCTACTGAGAGTTCCAATCTACACTTTGCAACATGTAGTTCTTTCGAACATCTTTTTAATGCTACCCTTGCGCCTCACAGCGATAGATACATTCTACAGAGATGCTGTTTGTCTGAAGGTAACAACGCAGAGACGTCTGCAAAGAAAATATGTCGGCCAAGAAATTTAAACGAGAATGAAATGAAGTTTGGTGTGCCTATAGACTAAGCTTACGCCCATACTGAAACGAGTTAAGACACCAAACAAATTTTATTACTTTTACGGTATTTTTATTTTTACTTTTATGGTATTAAAATAAAATCTAGGAGGGTGTCTTCCCCCCCCCCCCAACCACCACAGTCGTAAATACAAATAGTTTATGAAACAAAAATTCATCAGCATGATGTAAACAGTTATTGTTATTATGATTGAACCATAACCCCAACTGTGAAGCCAACAAATTTAACGATATTGATTTTTGTATTTGTTTTAATATTGCATGCTAGACATTTCACAGACGCAAAACACGGTATTGCAAAGAACAAAAGCTAACTACCCAAGTGAAGCAATGAATGCAATCTCAAACAATTGCTCGATTTGTTCAAACAAAATGGATGTATCCATTTTGTTTGGACAAATCGAGCAATGGATAAACGTCGGTTTGTCTTAAACTTATTTATATAAAAATAAGTTTAAGACAAACCGACGTTTACCCATTTTATTTATTGAATAAAGGATTGCCGAATTTCCTTACTTAGTTACTGAGTGAACTCCATATTAGGTGGTATTTTTTTTCAATAGAACTAATACTAAGGATGGGCTGAAAGTGATATGATTCTAAACAACGATGACAAGCGCTTGTTCGTTCTAACCTAAAAAAACCCAAACTAACTCTCTTAGATGGTGTCAAGTGCAACATCGAGCTCAGATTGCTCAATCGGCATTGATGCATTTGGCTCATTGTATTGTAATGGCACATGCGTGAATATTGTTTGGAAGGCAGCAACAGACATCCATGCTCTACCATACTGCTCACCATCGTTTGAAGGGAGGTACAGTCTAACACATGTTTAAAAAAAATCATCTTGAAGCAATTCGACTTGGCACCTGAAATGCGTATTAACGAACTGATTAACTCCAACGTCACAGCCAATACTGAATTCTATTAGCCTCAACATTTCAGTATTGTGTAGGTCTGTTTCAACTTCATTTTGCTTTATCAACAAAGCCTTTCTTTAGTAGCATTAATAAAGACATGTTTTTTCGTGGTCTTCATTAATTGGGGAACAGGATGGAAGAGTCTCTTGCGCCGGACGTCCCGGATTCGAAACTGGTATTAGCCCACCCCTGTAGCCTTCAGAAAGAAAGGAGCCCATGAAATACGCTCATGTTTATTCATTAGTGGCATGTAAAAGATACAATTTTCCTGTAGGTATTTCTTACAGGCAAATTGTTGCTATCATTCCGGAGTGGGACAAGGTGGCCTGAGAGTTAGCATGACCGTCTTATGTGCCAGAGGTCCCGGGTTCGAATCCAGCCTCAGCCACACCTGGAATTTTCGGGAAGAAAAGGGCCCTGTGATGTCTCGTGCTCATGTCGATTGTGACATGTAAAAAAACCTAGGCATTTCAAATGTAATTTACCTCGCAAATAATCCTTCTCTCCTTCTGGTGCCATGGTTACGGCTGGGTTACGTGTCAAAAGCTAAGCTATCCGTCCAGAGAAGGCGTTGAAAAGGTTGTCAGTTCGTCTATTCCTTGTTTTCCCCTATAGCAATGGGTTTTCGTGTGATCCCAAACTCTGAACGGTTGATATCTGTCGTCAGCCACAAAATGGTGCCGTTCATTTTGCAACATGCACCTATTTTACACCGTGAGCCCTCAATGTTGTACTTTTTTTTCTTATTATGTCCTTGCTTACGAATCAAAACTTTTCAAACCTTTTCAGGTAATCTTAGGATTGGAAAGTATCCTTCTGCTAGCTAATTACAGAAAAGACCACCACAATATTGTAATTTTAATCAACTTGTTTTTGTGTAACAATAATAACCTGTAAGCTTAAACCTGAAACCACTTAAGGACCAGCTAGTTGATTGCTATCAACTAATTAAAGCCAATCTGTTTCGCAAGCCTCTTTTTGTTTATGTATGTACTGTGCTTTGGGAAATTCTGTAAAATATAAACGTTAAGACAATGTTCAAAAACTGTGGAAAAACAGAAGCACTTCTCCGTGTAACCCAGGGGAATGAATACTCCAGCTTGTCTTGAACCATGTTTAATTCATTTCATTTTCACCAAAGGAATTGTAGAGATTCCTCTATTTCAAAAACATATTTTTGTGGCATTCAACAGATCAAGATTGCTATTATATTAAAGAAAACCTTCAGTTTGATTTACGACAATTGATAAAATAAGTTCTTGCAGTCAACGATTATTATTAATAATGTGGACGAATACATGGATATCCATGAGTTACACTATGTTGCATCAAGGTATTTCACAGTTATTTTAATACTATTTCATTGTTGTAATACACCTATGAAATATCTTATATCTATGAAAATCAATAATTGCGAAAGCCACCCTGATGGAAACTATAAATTGACTGATGGTATTTTGTAGCTCGTTCACGTTATATGACAACAACGAAAATTGATCAGATAGCACGAGATCGAATGTGGTATTTGTACAGTGTTTTCCACATTTATAACTGGATTTAAAAATGAAAAACCCAAACCAGTAATTTACAAGATATTCCCAACTCTGGAACCTCCAGAAATCCATTGGCTAAACATGATAAGAAAAAGCATTATTCCAAACATGCCGGGTATTTTCAGGGTTGCATGG
The DNA here is from genome assembly GCA_023313725.1 of Lithobius niger. Classification (NCBI taxonomy): domain Eukaryota; kingdom Metazoa; phylum Arthropoda; class Chilopoda; order Lithobiomorpha; family Lithobiidae; genus Lithobius; species Lithobius niger. The sequence goes on along the minus strand of JAHWFP010068718.1, from coordinate 15,889 downwards.
AGCCATGCATCAAAATTCCTTTAATTCAAGAAATTGCATTGCCCCACGCCTAAAAACCATACAAACTTATTATTCTTCAACTAATACAAGCAAAGAAATTTACAGGACTTTAGGATGATTTTAAGTTTAATTTCAATCTTTGCAGTGGTTCAGTGCTTTAGAATGTCTTTGTCGTTTACCATACTAGCGTATGAATACACATGCCTCTTGTCTATGGAAGCCTACTATGGAGGTGCTGTTTGTTTCACAGTAAAAGACTCCACGTCAGCACAGAAACTTAAACTGCTACGGATGTAAAACTTGGTGTAACTGTGGATCTTACCAAAACGAGTTGTACTCCGTACAGAATAAGTTTTTTCCTTGGTTGAGGGATACAAAATCTGTAAGGATACATTTCCCCCCTTTAAATAGGGCTACAACCACTGAAATATAATTAGGTAAGTGGAATGAACATGCTATGCTTACCTAGTTACGTATAATTTTACAAGGATTGTCGTAAGTAAAAAGAATTCTGTTATTGATGACATCAGCACACGTAAATTTTAAATTAGAGAAACAGAAAAAAGGGATACCATTGTGTTATTTTGCAATCAGGGAGCTATATTGGATAAAATCAGTAATATCTATACTCGGCCACATGGTGAGCAAACTCCCAACCTTTTTTTAAAATTTTATTTTCTTAGCGTTTTACTACATGGAACGCCAAAACGTAAGGTACATCCATTCAAAAAACAAAAATAATAATAATACAATCTCTAAGTCGATTTTTTCTTTAATAGAATTGATATTTGCGATAACACCAACCCCTGATAATATTAATCATTAGGTCGTCGTCAAAGCCCCTATTGTATGTAAACTTTGCTTTGAAATAAATTAAGATTCAACTACTTGTCTAACTCAGTCACTTAATGCAAACTCAATACTGCCATGGCCGGCGGGTTGGATTGTGGAGGGGGGGGGGCGCACTTGGTGGGTGTAGCTGCCTTCCCAGAAACGAATGAAAGGAGGAGTGAAAACCACACAATTTGTTATTCATATAGGACGCATTCAAAAAAATGTTGTAGAGTAACACATTTTTACTTTGACAGTGTTACGCTGTTGAACAAATTAATCAAGACAAACAGAAACCAACCCCACTGTTATTTATCAAGAAATAATTAAGTTTAAACTGACTGATTCATGCGCATTGTCGGCTAGTGACTAACGTTAGAGGGGAAGGAAGACGTTCAGGCAGAGGAGTTGGCTTTTGCCTGAAGATATGGGGTCATTAAATGTACTGTTTATCACAAAATTTACTTCCTTGAAAAATAAATAAAGTTTAAAACTTTAAAATTAAAATGTTAAATGCTAGATGAGAAAGAAATCTAACCCTTAAAAATTTTAAATTGCATTCAGCTGTCACCAATAAATACCAAAATATCTTCAGCTAAGAACTTGATAAGATCCAGATACTTCATTGTCATATTCTATTGTGCACCTAACAACATGTTTCACATGTCATTTTCCCTGTGCATACTGTAGTAAATTCACTGCCTCAGTGGGAGAATGGAGGATTCATCCTCTGTTCTTCAATTGCAATTTTTCTTAAACTACGGAAAAGAGAAACATTTTTTCGTGTCACTAGGAAGAATAGTCCTGCTTAGGTTGAAGATTCCGCTGACTAGTTAACGTTATATTTGTGGAATTCAACAAATAAAGATTTTTATTTAAATTCTATAGAAACAAAGGATAAACATTTGTTTCATTTGCTATGTGTTTGTACCAGCCACGTGTTTGTAGTCAGGCTTCATCGTTGATCATTTGCACGAATAAATTCGTATCGATTAGTTACTCTTCATTTCGCGTAAAGGTATTTCACATGGATAATTCATTTATTATTTCATTGTTGTAACGCCAACGAAATACCTAAAAAAAATATTATCAGTTGAAACCTCGTTTTCAGGTCTCGTTTCCGTATGTTGAAAATAAAAATCTCTGGATGTGACTTCAAATCTCTTCTCAGCTGTGGAGACTGAAGAAATCCATTAACTAGAACTGAAATAAATTAACATTAATTCCAAATAGGTCTAATTCAGAGTGGCAGTATGAAACAATTAAAAAAAAAACAGTTTAATTTAAGAATTTGCCTCGCGCCTAATAAGTCCAAACACTACCAAAAAACTGCCTTCTCTTTTTATGTACCTACTGTGCTGTGGAAAAATTTGTAAAATATAAACGTTAAAGCGATATGAAATAATTGTGGGAAACATAAGCACCACTTCATGTGACTCGGAAAAATATGCCTGCTTATCTGGAAGCGTGTTCAATTCATTTCTTTTTCACCAAAGGAATTAAGGAGATTCCTCTACTTAAAAAAATTATCTTGAGTTACACTATGTCACATCAAGGTATTTCACAGTATTTTTTATAATTTCATTGTTGTAATACACCTATGAAATATCTAAAAACATTAATTGCGAAAGTGACTCTGATGCATCCTTCTACCGGCTAATTAGAGAAAAGACCACCAACCCATTGTCCAGTAATATCATTGTCATTGTCCAGCAATAACACCTGTGGGGGTAAGCCTGAAACCACTTCAGATCCAACTCGTTGATTGCCATCAGCTACTTAAAACCGACTTGTTTCACAAGCCTATTTTTCTGTACCTACTATGCTTTAGGAATATTTGTAAAATATAAACATTAAAGCGATATCAAAACAATATTGGTAAAACATAAGCACTTCTTCATGTTACTCTAAATAAAATTCCTGCTTATCTGGAAGTGTGTTCAATTCATTTCATTTTCACCGAAGGAACTATGGAGGTTCCCCTACTTCTAACACGTATCTTTGTGGAATTGAATGTATTAAAATTCCTAATTAAAGAAAAACAAAGGATAAACATTGGTTTAATTTGTTATCATTGATAAAACAAGTTCTTGAGGTCAATATTTACTAAAAATAATTTCGACGAATACACGGATATACATGAGTAACACTATGTCGCATCAAAGTTTGTCAACACCAGTAGTAGATATCGCATTTTTAGGTTTCGTTTTCGTATTTTTTATATTAAAATCTATGGCTAATGACTTACAATCTTTTCCCAGGTGTGTATTCTGCAGAAATCCATTAACTAGAACTGATATAAATTAACATTTGTTACAAATATGCAGGTCTAATTCAGAGTGGCAGGAAAAAACGAATAAAAAACACTTTGATATAAGAATCTGCCCTATGTCTAATAAGACCTAACGCTGCAAAAAAAAACAGCCGACATTAATTTAATCCAAGCATAGAAAATTGAGAGTAGTTTCTAGGATTCGGAGTTCTATTTCATACCTCTTAGGTTAAGCCAGAAACCAATAAAGATCTACCTAGTTGATTCCCATCAGCTACTTAAAACTCATGCTCATGTTGATTGTGGCATGTAAAAGATTCAAGAAATTTCTGATGGGATTTATCTAGTAAAATTATATCTCTCTCCTTCTGGCTGTATGGTAATGCTGAGTGTGCGTCAAACAACAATAACTAATTAAAAGCAACCTGTTTCACAATCCACTCTTTCTGTACCTACTGTGCTGTGGGAAAATTTGCAAAATATAAACGTTAAAGCAATATATAAAAAAAATTGTGAAAGAATATAAGCACTACTTCATGTGACTTTGAAGAATATTCCTATTTATCTGGAAACGTGTTCAATTCATTTCATTTTAACCAAAAGAATTAAAGAAGTTCTGGACTTAAAAAACTTGGCTTTGTAGAATTTCTATTGAAATTAAAGAAAAGCAGTATAAATATCAGTTTAATTTGTTACCATTAATAAAATAAGTTCCTGAAGTCAATGAGTATTATAATAATAATAATAATTTGAACGACTACATACATATCCATGAGTTACAGTATGTCGCATCAAGGCTCTTTCACTGTTTTTTTTATTATTTCATTGTTGTAATAAATCTATGAAATATTTAAAAGCATTAATTGCAAAAGTCTCCTGTAGAGGACAACAATGAAAACTCATTAGGTAACATGAGATCGACGATGGCATTTGCACCAGTTTTTCCTGCATTCATTATTGTATTTAAAAACGAAAACTCCAAGCCAGTAATTTACAAGCTATTGCCAATTGTGAAACTTCCCTAGAGATCCATTAGCTAAACATGATATGAAAAAAGTATTATTCCTGACGCCTAAGACCATAGAAACTTATTACTTTTCAAATAATTTAATACAAGCAAACAAATGTATAAGTGTTCAGCACGATTGCAAGTTTAATTTTTGCAGCAGTTTGATGCTTTCGAATATCTTTGTAGCTTTCCATACTAGCTATGACTACATATGTCTCATTTCTTTGGAAGCCTTTTACATTGGTGCTGTTTGTTTAATAGCAAAAGAATCCGCATCAACACAGAAACTACAAGTACTATGGATTTGAAACTTGGTGCAACTGTTGGTCTTACCAAAACGAGCTGTCCTTCATACAAAAATCTTTCTTTGGTTGAGGGAAACAAAATCTATAAGGATGTCTTCCCTTCTTTTAAATAGAGCTGCATAAAACCACTGACCTATAATTAGGTAAATGTAAACAACACGCTACACTTGCCTAATTACAGACAATATATCAGCCATTGTTGCAAGGAAAACGAAATTCAGTCAGTTATTATATCAGCACACATTAATGTTAAATTAGAGAACCAAATATAAACAAATATTATTGCAAGCTTATGCAAGCAGTGAGCTATGCTGCATAAAATCAGTAAGATGTATTGTCCACCACACGGTGGGCACGCTTCTCCACCGCTTTTAAAATTTTATTTTCTTAGTACTTTTACTACGAAACGCCAAAACGGGAGGTTAATCAACTCAGAAAGCAATAATGCAAGCTCTTAGTCGAATTTTTCTTAAATAGAACATTAATATTAGAGATTACACCAACCCCTAATAATTTTTATCATCCGGTCGTTGTCAAAGCCACTATATGTTATGAACTTAAGAAATGAAACGAATTAATGTCCAACTTCTTGACCGACTTGGGTACTTAATACAAAATTTGCAGGAAAGTTGGATATGAGGGGATCTTGGTTGGCAGCTGCCCCCCAAGAAACAATAGAAAAGGGCGCTATGAAATTTTTTTTTTTTATCAAAATCTTTAAAATTAATTTTCAGAGTAATGCATTTTTGATTAGCCGTATTTAGTAATGAACAAATTAATTAATACAAACGGAAACACCCCACTGTTGTTTATCAAGACGTTATTAAGTTAAACTGTGCAGGGTTCTCACGTAATGTCAGCTAGTAACTAATATTCAAGTGATAGGAGAATGTTCAGGCAGAAGAGTTGGCTTTTTTCTGAAGATATGGGTTCCTTAAACATTGTTTATCGAAAAAGTTACTTCCTTGAAAAAATCTTTATAAAATGTCAAAAACTAGATGAGAAGTTTTGCTCTAAGAAAATTAAACTCCACTTTACTGTCACCAATAAACACCAAAAAATCTGCAGATGAAAACTAGATGAGGTCCAGGCTCTTGACTGTATATGCTATTGTGCAGCTAACAACATATTTCACACTTTATTTTTTTCTGTGCCTAATGCAGTATATTCAGTGCCCCAGTGGGCAACAAAGGATTTGTCCTCAATTATTCAATTATAATTTTATTAAAACATTTTTCCAAAATTGTGGGAAAACTGAAGCACTTCTTTGTATCACCCAGAAGAATAGTCCTGATTAGATGGACGTAATGTTGAAGTCATTTCATTTCTATCACAGGAATTGTGGAGATTCCTGTCACTTGACAATGTATATTTATGGAATACAACAGATAAAGATTTTTATTTAAATTCTAGAAAAACAAACGATAAACGTTATTTATTATTTGCTACCACCTAACAGCTGAGCGCGTGTAGTAGGGTCATCATTATTGATTATTTGCATGAATAAATTTATATCCATCAGTTACTCTTCATTTCGCATTAGGGTGTGTCACACAGATAATTCGTTTATTATTTAATTGGTATAATACCAGCTGAATGCCAAAAAAGTATTATAAAGAGCACCCAATGGAAATTATAAACCAGCTGATGGAAAACAACATTCGATCAAAAAATGAGTAGAGTAAGAAATCGACACCAGTAGTAGATAGTGTATTTTTAGGTTTCGTTTCAGGTTTTTTGAAAATAAATATCTCAAGTCAGTGACTTGAATTCTCTTCACATCTGTCGATACTGCAGCAATCAATTAGCTAGAAATCAAATAAATTAACATGAATTCCAAATACGCAGGTTTAATTCAGAGTGGCAAGAAGAAACGAATAAAAAATACTTTAATATAAGAATTTACCCCACGCCTAATACGACTAAAGCTACCAAAAAATAAAACTGTCTACATCAATTTAATACAAGCATAGAAAATTGAGAGTCGTTTTCTGTGATTGAGTTCCATGTTGCATTTCACAACCGTATGGTGCTTCAAACACGTTTGCAAGTTTTTTACTAGTGTATGAGCATGTATGCCCCTTGCAATGGAAGTTTTCTGCATAGATGCTGTCTGGATAATAGTAAAAAAAAATTCGTGTTGCCAGAACTGAAAATATAAGAGCAAGGGATTTGAAATTTTGTGTATCTGTTTAGCTGTATAGATTGTATTGATGCATGCAACAACGGTTCTTTATTTTAAAAAGTGAGCTGGGTCCACTAACCAAATTGAAGAATAATTCTTTAATGCCAAATTTCGATGTCTAAATTAAATTCAAATAATTTTAATTACATCAGCACAATAAATACTAACTGAAATAAAAATTAATGAAAGAACACTTTACCTCTAACATACGCTTGGATGCAGGAAAATAATTTTTCTCTAATTGGGTCATCCATTCGTGTTGGGTGGTGCCACCTCCAACACCCAATTCAAAACGGGTTATGGTGTGTTTTTTCGTTCCGGTTAATTTCGGTTTATTATCAGCTTTGCTGCTGGCATAACATCTATATTATTATTAGTATCATGATTGGTTAGACTGTTTAGGTGAGTTCAGGTCCGCAGAAACCTTCTTTGACATTAATACAAACTTAATAGTGCCATTCCATGAGGGGTCATTGGATTTAAAGGGAAAGCTTGGCGCGTGTAGCTGCTCTGCCAGAAATGAATGAAAGGGGTGCCAAAACCATAAATAGGCTTTCCATAGGACTCGACTCCAAAAATTTTTCTAGAGTAATACATTTATACTTCGACAGTGTTATGCCACCGAACAAATTAATTAAGACAAACGGAAATTCACCCCACTGTTATTTATCAAGAAGTTATTAAATTTAAAATACCAGATTTCATGCGTAATGTTGGCTGTGACTAACATTCCACGGAAAGGAAGACGGTCGTTCAGGTAGAAGAATTTGCCTGAACATTTGGGAGTCCGTAAATACTGTTTATCGAAAAAGTTACTTCCTTGGGGAAAAAAACAGGTAAAAAATTGAAATTAAAATGTTAAACACTAGATGAGCAGTCAAACCCTTAAAAAATTAAATTGCATATCTGATTCCAGTAAATACCAGAATATCTTCATTTAAGAACATGATGAGATCCAGATACAATTGTGCGTCTACCAACATGGTTCTCATGTCATTTTTCTAGTACTTACTGCAGTAAATTTAGTGCCCCAGCGGGAGAATAGAGGATTCCTTCTCTGTTCTTTAACTGCAATTTTTTTTTAAACTGTGGAAAAACAGAATCAGTTCTTTGTGTAAGTTCGAAGATAGTCTTGCTTAACGAATGAAGATTTTTATTTAAATTCTAGAAAAACAAACGATAATCATTAGTTTCATTTGCTACACCTAACAGCCACTTGTTTGTAGTCAGGTTTCATCGTTGATCATTTGCGTGAATAAATTAGTATCCATTAGTTACTCTTCATTTTGCATTATGGAGTTGCATACAGATAATTCGTTTATTATTTCGTTGTTGTGACACCAGCGAGATACCTAAAAAAAATTATCATAAAAGAAGGACCCGATGGAAGTTGTAAACAAGATCAATGGAATAGAACGTCCAAACAGATGAAAACTAAGTTGATCACGTAACCTGAGTGGACCACGAAATCGGCATCAATAGCAGATATCACGTTTTCAGGTTTCGTTTCCGGATTTTGAAAATAAAAATCTCAGTATAGTGACTTACAATCTCTTTCCAACTGTGGATACTGCACAAATCCATTAGCTAGAACTGAAATAAATTAACATTAATTCCAAATATGTAGGTCTAATTCAGAGTGGCAGGAAGAAGCGAATAAAAAAAATTTAATTTGAGAATTTGCCTCATGCATAACAACACAGCCGACATTAATCTAATTACGTGCGTAGAAAATTGAGAGTAGTTTCTAGGATTCTAGTTTCTAGTTTTATTTGCACCTATGAGGTTAAGCCTGAAACCACTTAAGATCCAGATAGTTGACTGGCCATTAGCTGCTTAAAACCAACCTGTTTCACACGCCTGTTTTTATGTACCTACTGTGCCGCAGGAAAATTTGTAAAATATATACATCAAAGCGATATGAAAAAATTGTGGGAAAACATAAGCATCTCCCCATGTGACCTGAAAAATATTCCTGCGTATCTGGAAGCGTGTTCAATTCATTTCATTTCCACCGAAGGAATTATGGAGAGATTGCTCTACTTCAAAGACTTATCTTTGTGGAATTTCTATTTAAACTTAAAAAAGCAAATATAAACATCAATTTAATTTAAATATCAATTTAAATAAGTTCTTGAGGCCAGCGATTATTATTAATCATTTGGACGAACACACACATATTGTTGAGTTAAACTATGTTGCATCAAGGTATTTCGCAGTATTTTTTACAATTTCATTGTTGTAATACATCTATGAAATATTTAAAAATATTAATCGTGAAAGCCACTTTGATGCATCCTTCTACCGGCTAATTAGAGAAAAGACCACCAACCCATTTTAATTTTAATCATGTGGTCGTTGTCCAGTAAAGCTCACCTTCGAGGAGATGCCTGAAACCACTTAAAATTCGACTAGTTGATTGTCATCAGCTAACAAAAAACCAACCTGTTATAAATAGCATAATTTCCTCTACTTACTGTGCTGTAGGAAAATTTGTAAAATGTAAATGTTAAAGCAATATGAAAACAATTTTGGTAAAACAGAAGCACTTCTTCATGTTACTCGGAAGAAGATTCCTGCATATCTGGAAGCGTGTTCAATTCATTTCAGTTTCACCGAAGGAATTGTGGAGGTTCCACCTACTTCAAACAAGTCTCTTTGTGGAATTCAACTTATCAAAATTCCTATTTAAATTAAAGAAAAACAAAGGATAAACATCGGTTAAATTTGTATCCTTGATAAAATTGGTTCTTGAGGTCCGCGATTATTATAAATAATTTGGACGAATACATGGATATCCAGGAGTTACACTACGTCACATCAAGGTTTTTCGCATTTTGTTATACTGTTTCATTGTTGTAATACACCTATGAAATATGTATAAACATTAATTGCAAAAGCTGCCCTGATGGAAAGTATGCCTTGGCTATTTGTAGAACATGATGACATCAACGAAAACTGATCAGATAGCACGAGATCGACTACGGTATTTGTATCAGTGTTTCCAGATAATTTACACGATATTCCAACTGTGGAACCTCCGGAGATTCATTGGTCAAACATGATAAGAAAAAGCATTATTCCAAACATGCCGGCTATTTTCAGGGTAGCATGAAGGCATGCATCAAAATTCCTTTAAATCAAAACGTTTCATTGCCCCATACCTAAGAACTATAGAAACGTATTACTATACAATCAAATAAAATGTATAGGAGTTTAGGACGATCATGAGTTTAATTTAATCTTTATTTGCCATATTAGCATAAGAATTCATTATATCTCGTGTCTATGGAAGCCTCCTACTGCTGCTTGTTTCAGAGCAAAATAATGTGCATCATCACACAAAGTGCTGGTGGTAGGCATCTGAAACTTGCTGTAGCTGGATCTTACTGAAACAAGAAGTATCACGGAAAATGTTCTTTTATTTGGGTGAGGGAATCAAAATCTATAAGCATGCCTTTTCCCCCTTTTAATAGTGCTATATACAACCATTGACCTATAACTAGATAAGTAGAATGAATACGCTATGCTAGAGCAATTATGGATACTTTAAGAGGCGTCGTAGCAAAGAAGACGAAATTCAGTCACAGATTACATCAGCAGATGTAAATATTTAATTAGGAAGGAAATATAAACACATATTGTTGCATGTTCATGCAAGCAGTGAACTATATAGGCTAAACTCAGTAAACTCTTTTGTCGGTCACATGGCAGGCAATCTCCTCCACCTTTTAAAAAATTGTATCTTATTAGCCACTTTACCACACGAAACATCAAATCGTAAGATTAACCAAATAAAAAAAGCAATAATCTAATCTTTGGTTCGTTTTTTTCTTGAATAGAATTGATATTAGAGATTACACCAACCTCAAATATTTTAATCGTCAGGTCACTGACAACGCCTCTATGTTATGTAAACTTTTGTCTGAAATGAATCAAGATCCGCTGACTCATCACTAATTACAAACTTCGCTGGGTGTAAGTGGATACACGTGATTTTTTTTTGGAGAAAGGGTGTTAGCTGCCCTCTCAGAAACGAACAAAGGGGTGCCAAAGCCTCCAAAGTTGGGGTTTTCAGAGGACTCTTCAGTGCCCCAGTTGGTGAAAGGCGGATTCTTCCTCTGTTCTTCAATTTCATTTTTTTTTTAATTGTGAAAAAAAGCAGAAGCACTTATTCGCGTCACTCGGAAGAATATTCCTGCTTAGCTTGAACATATGTTCAATTCATTCCAATTCTATCAAAGGAATTATGGAGATTCCTGTAACTAGACAACCTTACATTTGTGTAATTCAACAAATAACGATACTTATTGAAGTTCTAGAAAAACAAAGGCTAAACATTAGTTTCATTTGCTACACCAACAGCCACGTGTTTGTAGTCAGATTTCATCGTTGATCATTTGCAAGAATAAATTAATTGCTCTTCATTTCACGTTAAAGTGTGTAACTGAGATAATTCGTTCATTATTTCGCTGTTGTACTGCCAACGAAATACCTTAAAAAAACTATTAGAAAGGAAGCACCCGATGGAAATTATAAACCAGCTGATGGAATAGAATGTTCGAGCAGACGATAGCATTCAAAATTGAGTTGATCACGTATACTAAGTGGACCACCAAATCGATACCAGCAATAGATATCACGTTTTCTGGTTTCGTTTACGGATTTTGAATGTAAAAATCTAAGACTAGTGACCTACAATCTCTTCTCAGCTGCGTATACTGCAGAAATCCATTAGCTAGAACTGAAATAAATTAACATTAATTCCAAATATGCAGGTATAATTCAGAGTGGCAGGAAGGAACGAATAAAAAACACTTTAATATAACAATCAGCCCCGTGCCTAACGAGACCTATCGCTACCAAAAGACAGCCGACATTAATTTAATACGAGCATAGAAAATTAAGCGTCGTTTTCTAGGATTCTGAGTTTTATTTTGCACCTCTGAGGTTAAGCCTGACACCACTTAAGATCTAGGTAGTTGATTGCCATCAGCTACTTAAAACTCATGCTCATGTCGATTTTGGCATGCAAAAGATCCTAGGAATTTGCAATGGGATTTACATCTCAAAATTGTCCCTCTCTCCTTTTGGCGTTATGGGTAACGCTGAGTGCACGTCAAACAACAGCAGCTACTTAAAACCAACCAATTTCACAATTCTCTTTTTTATGTACCTACTGTGAAGTGGGAAAATTTGCAAAATATAAATGTTAAAGCCTATAAAAAAATGTGGGAAAACATAAGCATTTCTTCATGTGACTCGGAAAAATATCCCTGCTTATCTGGAAACATGTTCAATTCATTTCAGTTTCACCAAAAAAAATTATGGAGATTCCTCTACCTTAAACACTTATCTTGGTAGAAATTCTATTTAAATTAAAGAAAAGCTAAGTAGAAATATCAGTTTAATTTGTTACCATTGATAAAATAAGTTCTTGAGGTCAGAGACTATTATTAATAATAATTTGGATGAATACATGCTTATTCATGAGTTATAGTATGTCGCATCAAGTGTTTCTCAGTTTTTTTTATTATTTCATTGTTGTAATACACCTATGAAATATTTAAAAACATAAATTGTGAAAACCACCTGTTGATGACAACAACGAAAACTGATTAGATAGCATGAGACCGACAACGGTATTTGCACCAATGTTTGCAGCATTCATTAATGTATTTAAAAATGAAAACGCCAAACCAGTAATTTACAAGGTATTCCCAACTTTGAAACCTCCAGAGATCCATTCGCCAAACATGATATGAAAGAAGCGTTATTCCAAACACCCTGGGTATTTTCAGGGTAGCGTGAAGGCTGGCTTAAAAATTTTGTTAAAAAAATTGTATTGGCCGACGCCTAAGACCGCAGAAACTTACTACTTGTCAATTAATTTAATACAAGGAAGCAAACATAGAAGTGTTAAGCCCACGATTGCAAGTTTAATTTTAATTTTTGCAGCAGTTTGATGCTTCCCAATATCTTTGTAGTTTTCCATACTAGCTATGAATTCATATGCCTCATATCGACGGAAACCTTATACAGAGGCGCTGTTTGTTTCATAGCAAAATAATCGCATCAGCACATAAAGTACAAGTACTAGGGATTTGAAACTTGGTGTAATTGTTGACCTTACTAAAATGATCTTTACTCCATACAAAATATGTGTTTTGTTTGGTTGACAGAAACAAAATATGCTAGGGTATATTTTGTTTCCCACAACCAAAGAAAACCCTCCTTTAAATAGTGCTACATAAAAACCATTGACCTATAATTAGGTAAGTGTAAAAAACACGCTACACCCCCTAATAAAATATAATTATCAGGCATCGTTGCACGGAAAACTAAATTCAGTTAGCGATTATATCAGCACACATTAATGTTAAATCATTGAAACAGATATAAATAAATATTATTGCATAATCATGCAAGTAGTTAGCCATATTGCATAAAATCAGTAGGTCGTTTTCTCCACCACATGGCGGGTAAGCTTCTCCACATCCTTAAAATTTTACTTTACACTTTACTATACGAAACACCAAAACGTGAGCTTAATCAACTAAGAAAGCAATAATGTTACCTCCAAGTCGAATTTTTCTCCAATAGAATTAATATTAGAGATACACAAACCCCTTTTTAATCGTCAGGATATTGTCTACGCTACTATCTGATGTAAACTTTAGTCTGGAACGAATTAAGATCCAACTCCCTGACTGACTTAGTCACTAATAATACAAACTTCGCAGGGCTGTGCTGTCAGGGTTGGATGTAAGGACACATCTTGGTTGGTAGTTACTCTCCAAGAAACAAACGAACGGGGCACTATGAAATTTGTGTTTGTCATCGGACTCTTTTTAAAAAGAAAATTATAAAAAAAATATTTTTTTAAATGTCAAAAGCTAGATGAGAAGTTTACCCCTAAAAAAATTAATTTGCACTTAACTGACATCAATAAATACCAGAAAATCTACAGCTAAGAACTTGATGAAGTCCATATACTTGAATGCTTGTGTTATTGTGCATCAAACAACACGTTACACATTTCATTTTTTTCTGTGACTACTGTAGTGTATTCAGTGCTCCAGTATAACAACAGAGGATTTGTCCTATGTTATTCAATTGCAATTTTATTAAAGAACGTTCCAAAATTGTAGAAAACAGAAGCACTTTTTCGTGTTACCCAGAAGAATAATCCCGGTTAGCTGAGCATAGCATTTCTATCAAAGGAATTACGGAGATTCCTGAAACTAGACATCGAACATTTACGGAATTCAACAGAGGACGATTTTTACTTAAATTCTAGAAATACAAACGTTGAACATTAGTTTCAATAGCTACCAAATAACAGCCAAGTGTTTGTAGTCAGACATCATTATTTGCATTAATAAATTCATACCCAACAGTTATTCTTCATTTCCTATTAGGGTGTTTCACATATATAATTTGTTTATTATTATTCGTTTATTATTTTGTTGTCGTAACGCCAACGAAATGCCTAAAAAAATTATAAAGAAGTTGTTGGAATAGACCGTTCGATCAGAAGATAGCACTGAAAACAAAATGGATTAAGAAATCGACACCAGTAGTGGATATCGTCTTTTCAGGTTTCGTTTCATGTTTTTTGAAATAAAAAAATCTCATGCCAGTGACTGAAAATCTCTTCACAGCTGTGGATACTGCAGAAATCCACTAGCTAGAAACTAAATAAATTGACATTAATTCCAAATAATTTCTTCGTTCCAGAGTGGCAGGAAGAAAAGAATAAAAAATACTGTAATCTAAGAATTTGCCCCATGCCTAATAAGACTAAAGCCACACACAAAAAAAAAAAAAAAACAGCCTACATTAATTTAATGCAAGCAAAGAAAATTGACATTCGTTTCCTGTGATTATGGGTTCCATTTTTGAACTAGGCCTATACAACCGTATGGTGCTTCGAACACGTTTGTAAGTTCCTTACTAGCATATGAGCCCCTTGCCGTGGAGATGCTGCCTGGATAATAGACAAAGAATTCGTGTTGCCAGCCCTGAAGATATAAGGGCTAGGGACTTGAAATTTTGTGTAGCTGTAATGATACATGCAGCCACTGTTTTTTATTTAGGTAAGTTTGCTGAGTACACTATCCAAGATGAAGAATAAAATTTCTACTGCCAAATTTCGCTATCTAAATGAAACTCAAAGAATTATAATTACATCAGCACAATAAATGCTAAATTAAAGAAAATGAATTAAAAATGAACGAAAGAAATGTTTACCTCTAACTCCACATGGATGCAGGAAAATTTTTTTTCTCCAGTCGGGTAGTCCATTCGTGGAATCAACTCCCCCAATGACATCGTCTCTTCCACCTACAAGACCAAATGCAAAACACGTCATGATGTGCTCTTTCTTTCCGGTTAATTTCTGTTCATTATGAGCATTGCTGTTGGCATACAGTGACGGCGTCAGGACTGAAGAATTGTTTGGGAGGCCAACAGAGGGCAGATCTGGAAAGAGAGTGGGCCATGGACTTTTTTTTCAAGGCAACCACATTAGGCACTTTTATTCCCTTTAACTCAACCTGAACGTAACCTAAGCTTCGATGCAGCACAATTTATTTCTAAAATAAGCTCAAAAACACACAAAATAAAATAGGCTACACATGTATTGCAAAGTTGCCAAAAAAAAATACGTATATAAATAAAATAAAATAAAAAATAAAAGCTCTGTTAATTTATTTGATTTCAAGTTTAGCCTGCGGGGTGCACCACCCCGGCTGAGGCCACCACCTCGCCACCCCTAAATTTTCAGACCTCTAAAGTGTTTTTTTTTTATTATTTTATTTTCTGGTAGTGGCCTGAGTGTTGGGGTTTGGCGGGGGGCGGCGGGGGGGGGGGGGGGATTTTGGGGGGGGGGGGGGGTCACGATCCACCCTGGCCCACCCCTGGAGCCGTCACTGTTGGTATAACACCTTTATCATTGTTAGTATCATAGTGGTTAGATTGTTTGGGTGAGTTCAAGTCCATAGAACCCTTCTTTTACATATTAGGGGCAAACAGTTTAATGTACTGATGGCTTCTGGAGAGTGCCACCAGTTTTAAACGCGAAAGTTTGAAGTTTGACATTTTGTGATCGCTGATTGGCTTTTATATATTATGTACAGCAAACTTCCGATCAGATGAGAAGACAATCCGGCTGAACAGACAGACACATGACTGACAAAATGGTGGAGGCTTCATCCAGTATGATGTAAATACACTGCCCAGGGACCTTCGACCGTTCTATTGGGTCGGTCCACTCAGTATTAAGC
>JAHWFP010068711.1:0-16122 GCA_023313725.1 Lithobius niger | reverse complement strand
TTTTGTTGCAAGCGCTGCGGTAAATAGCAAGGAAAATGAAAAAAAAAAGGTCCGTGCAGTGACTTTTTTGCCTGAGAAACAACTTTTTTTTTAATGGCCTTATATTTGCTGTTTTATGCCCGAAAATCATTTAAAATAATTCAATTTCCCTTTAAATTTTAATTATGATTAGTTTACCTAATCACCCGCTGTAAGCGCTGCGCTCTTATTCCATTAAAACTACCAGCATTGCCTCGCTCTGCTTATGTGGTAAACACAGTGTTTCTCGGCTGCTATAGTTACCTAGGCTATTGCCGATATTCGCCACTTATGTGAACTTCTTTCTTCTGGCACTTTCAGGAACGTTCGTGCTACAAGACTCCTCAAGATTTTCATCCCGTCTACCGAAAATGTAGGAAACTAATGGGAACTTTCCTGCAAAATTAGTGAGATCCACAATCCGGTTTACATAAAAAAAGATTTTGAAGACATGGAAAAAGTCAGCACGGACGAAAGCACAGTTGGAAGCTAAGCGGAGTCGTTCTATGTCCGTCGACACTTGAATCTTCTTTCAAAAAAGATAGCTTTAACAAAAAACATGGTTTTCCGAAGGAGAGATGCAGTATTGGAATCTGCCTCCAACACGCCGAGTGAAATTTTGGGACAACATCACCTTTTGTTCATTTACAATTCTCTTGAGCTTTTCAATGGGAAATTACTTGGGCTTGCACCCAAACTCAGGGTTAAAGCGAAGTCTGCTTCTGTCCTAAACAACAGAACCCCACCAAGATGAAGAAAAGGAACTACAAATATTTTTCATCGCAAATACAACCTGTACTATGACTTGGAAAACTAGGAAGATAAGTTCGAAAAACAGAACAAAAAACAACTCAGCAAAGAAGGAAATCAATCTGTCGCCATTTCCGGACACGCCTTAGAGTAGGCCAGCACCCGACCCTAGCTATTACAAGGGAATCTCTTTTACTTTCAAGGAGGGCTCTTACTCTCGCCCTAATACAATCAGACCTCTTGGACTGTCTGAAGTATCCATAACAAGACCCTGCATACACTATACCACCTTACCACTCTTTTAGCTAACACATGAGTGAATCCTGTACACCACAACCCGACTAGTAATTCTGACTTAACGCCATACAACAAATGTGTTAACAGGGACGAAGATTCCGCTACTGTAGCCAGCCGAATAATTAATAACTCCAACACGCAACCGAGAAGATTAGTTCCAGGAGTAAATTATGTTTCTCACCCTCACCTCACTCTAACCCGCTAGAAGAGGAAGAGAAGACTAGAGAAGACAGGCGGATTCCCATGAACCAACTGCCAATGCCTAGGCAGAGAAGTTTCTGCATTTTTTCTAAAAATGATCTCCAACTTTTAGGTCGTGTGATCTAATCCAAGACTCGTGATCTACCCAGAGACCCACGTTGCAAACAATGCTTCGGATTTGGACACTTTGCTAGTACGTGCGGTAACAATGCACCACCCGCACGTAGCCTCGAACACCCCCAAAACGCAAGAAAAAGAAAGATTCGTTCCATGGCCAATGACCAACAAAATCGTGGACAAAAATCAAATACAGTAAACTAAACAAGAAACCTTCATGATGTGGAAGAAAACACGTATCATGTAACCTTCCTTTGCCAGGATCATCAGACTTTTGTCCTCAATGATTTCAACAACAATACAGGTGCTTTTGATCCAACATTTATCAAGCACGAGGTGAACCAAAACGGGTTGTATTACCAAAACCATAACCCTAATCTTAGCTGTAATAATGATGTTGAAAGTGTTCAGTGTTTCCATTTAGATTCGGGGTCTCACTTTCAGTGGTTTCACACTGTTATAAAAATATAGACCGTAGTAAATGCCCCTGAGTTAAGGTTGCGCTAGCATCAAATGGGGTCAGTGATTATGGTATTTTGGTAGGTGACTTGTGAGTCACAGGATTTGATAAATAGGGTCGATGCTTAGAGGAACCAGTGATTCTCCATAATGTAATTGAAATGTCTACATTAACTCACAACCTTTTGTCAGGTTCACGCTTACTTTGCTCGGCTGTCAATACAAACTTGAGGAGTAAAGGTTGCTATTTAAGAAAAAATACATGCCCACACAAGTTAGTCATGTGTGGTAGAAGGAAGATTCACTTGTTTAAAGTCCCCTTGAGCATAGATCTTACTTATGACGTTTCCGGTGAAACTATCAATAGGGAAATTATTGAAGCTCATAAACGGGGCTTCAGTTATATCTTATATGGATACCCTGAACGTGACCATGTTCACCATATCCCGTACCCCATGAATGACGTTCAGTATAAGTCGGTACGTGATTCCTCAGTTCAAAATGTACAATCCTATTTTACAGAGACCGGTGATTTAGGTTCACCCTTAGACAGTTCTCAGCCACTAGGGCATGTGTGGGTTAATAGTTGTAATAGGGATTCAGTGTTGAGGCCGCACCCTGTCTTCCTGCTCCCTCTCATATTCGAGAGAGGAAGGGGGGGGGGGGGTTGCTCCATTTCTGTAACACTGTCCCTGTAGATAATGATAGTGGTAGTCCGATGTTGAATCCATTGTGAAACACCTGATTGGTTCCGAAAACCATATGGGAGTCTAGACGTAAGAAAAAAATGTTCACGAATTTTTGGGCACTTAAGTCTGGGCCTATTCAGGATATTTGGTGTTTTTGCACCAATGTGGACTATGGCGGATATGGAGGATATGTGGAGTATGACGCCCCTACACCTACCAGTTATAATGATGCTTGTAATAGCCACGACTCCCATACGTGGAAACAAGCTATAAATATGGAGATCCAAGCGATGGAGGCAATGAAGGTGTGGGATATGGTTGAATATCCTGGTGGGGACACCAAGGTCATGAATACTAAATGAGTCTTTGCCCGAAAATATAACAAGGAAGGGACTTTACAAAAGTATAAAGCCAGGCTTGTAGCTTACAGTTGTTCCACCAGGCCGGGTTACGACCTTAGCAAAATTTCCATGAGAAGTGCCTCGCGTAGGCTATTACTTAAAACTATTAGAACTATCACAAGTTCTCGGGTGCCGACATATTGCTGGTGGGGGTCCACGTCAATGACATGCGTTTCGGGGGCCCTGACGCCTCGTCGTTAAGACCCTCAATGATATTTCATCCCACTTAGCCATTGTAGAGATCTTAAACATCTTGTACTTAGACCTAATTATAGAGATAACACAAGAAGGTATATTACTGTCTCAGAAGAGAGCATATTTTGAAGATGTTATGGGCTTATAAATAGGGAACTATAAAACAAGTCTCCACCCCCTCAACTTGTTTCA
Source organism: Lithobius niger (assembly GCA_023313725.1). NCBI lineage: Eukaryota > Metazoa > Arthropoda > Chilopoda > Lithobiomorpha > Lithobiidae > Lithobius > Lithobius niger. The sequence goes on along the minus strand of JAHWFP010068711.1, from coordinate 12,803 downwards.
CAAAATATAGATATTTGTGAACAATCCTCGACCTGTGACAGTAGAGAATTCTGTTTCTCTTACTGAATCTCTTTGTTGTTTTTAGCTGGTCGGCCACAACCCGGCATTTCCCATTCAGTGACAAATCTTTCCAGATGTAATATTGCTCCACCCAGTTGCATTGGATGGCTGCCAAGAGAATACCTTAAAGGAACTATGCATTATAAATTGACATTCCCTTGAGGAAAGTTAGATAATATTATAGGGTACTCCTACGCAACTTGGGGGGGGTGACAAAGGATTCGAGAGGCTTTTTGGGTCATGCCTAAGAGTAATGGAGTGTCTTGTTGTCTGGAAATCGGCTAAGCAAAAGCTGGTGGCACTGAGTAGTGCAGAAGCCATGTGGATGGCTATTACAGAATGTTGCAAGGACATCTATTGGATACGGGAAATGTTGTATGACTTTAAATGTCCAGATTTGTCTCTCGGACCATCCATTCTGTATTCTGACAGTCGAGGTGCCATTGATTTGGTGAACAGCCTCTCAGGCAGTACTAGGTACGTGAGAGACCTAGTGGGTGGTGACGCAGTCATGCTAGCCTACAAACCGGGCATGGAACTTATGGCAGACCTATTGACAAGGCCAGTGCCAAAAGACAGATTAGTGTTTCTTTGAGGAGTTAAATCTCAAGGATATTACCATATTGGGATTAGTCCTAGTACCTTAGGTGAAATTTCGAATTCGGTCCCTACTTCGAATTCGGTCCTGGTAATTTAATTTATTTCTTTTTAAACTCTTATGTTAAGTTAAGGGTCCTTTCATCAACACTTAATTTGACCTAAACGCCTAACAAAACTTACCCAAACTTGTGTGTTTGTTACTGCTGAATACATTTAACAAACCAACCTCGTTTAATGTTTTTAAAGAGGGTTTTTTTTAATTACACTGACTACTGTAACTGAGAAACTTATGGTATGTAAGAATTATACACCCTCACTCGGGGTCGGAGTTTGTAAGAGGGTGCGCCTCAGCCCCAGTAACCTCTCAACGTTTAACTCCCTCTCCACATGTTTTGCAACACTCCCCAGTCGTTTGAGTGAGTACCTAGTCCATTTTTTAGGTGTACTTTACCAACTCTTAGTATATAATCTTGATCTTTGTACAACAATGCACATTTTAATCTTACGCGAATTCTTTATTGCTTGTAACGTCTGGATTGTTCCCAGCTGCGTTAAAGCTTTGATTTAGCTTTTCTCGCTTGTACATTGTTGACCCCATTCTTGTCCCATGCTTCCCTTTATTGTAATCGTTTTGCTCTCGCTTTTTCTTTTTTAATTATTCTTCTGAATGCAGCTTTGAGGAAGTCAAGACGTAATTGATTGCTGGTAGGCTGTTTAGAAAAACAAGATGGCGTGTCCAGGCTGCCATTTTCCTGTCTTTATAAGTCCGTTGACTTTGCAGTTTTCCTACTGACTCAGTGTTGTACATCTTGCTGTAAAGAGGTAGCATTACTCATACTTGCATGCATTAAAGATGGTAGCACAAGAATAAAGACTCTGCAACTTATTGGTTCGTAGGTCAAGTGAACTTGAATTACCTAGAGATGTAATGTGTAATTCGTATTGAGACCCAAGGTGGGGAGTTCAGATTTATTCGCGCGTTGTAAAACCTTCTCGTAATTTAAGTTAGTAAGCAAGAGCAAACACAAAATGAAGCATTCAGTGATGTCATTCCCCCCATAACCATGCACATTTCATTTGAACTTTTAATAACATTTAATAAACTCCTGGGACCGATTTAATGTCACATGCAGTTATTTATCCATTTACCATCCTACCATAACTTACTACCAAACTCCCTCTAACAAGGAAAGCCTACTTTCCATGTGTCTCTCTGCGATATAATTAAATGGGGAATGTAGTTTATGCAGTATTGTCATACACAGTGCTAGGCCTGTTAGAGCAGAACCACTCTGTGATTTTGTCATTTTATTGCTAGTCTTGGCAGCTCCCCTACGTGTAGCTCTAACGAACTTAGTGGGGGATGAGCCCTAAGACGTGTAGGACATCAATGGTCGGAACCAGATCACCATTCACCGTCCTAGGACTCTTACAGAATCACCTTGTCTTTATATCAGTCGATAGTTATTCGCTTAATAATTATCATAAATCCGCTGTGTTCGTCCCGCCATGTGCCTATAAAGTATATCTTCTCATTGATTCCACTGGATTACATTTTTAGAGATGGCTGTAAAATTCTGATATGAATACACTTCCCGTAGAGTTCACCAAAGAGTCGAAAATTTGTAAGTGCTACCCGTTGAGTGTTTTTATTGGCCGAACAAAACGTGGCCTTAATACTCGACTGGGTTTGGATTTCGTGTGTCTGTTTGGAACACGATAACATCCAGAGTTTTGTTTTAATTTGGTTAAATTTCATGACAAGGGAAGTTTGGTGAATGAAAAGCATGAAGATGATATATATTTTCAGAGATAATCGGATTTTTAGTCCGTGTAGGATTAGTTTGTTTGCTTTAAATGGCACCATCCGTTGACAGATTTTGAAACTTTGATGCTTGCTGTTAAGAGATAGCACAGCCTACGCGCATGATTTTAGTTTTCAATTTTAGGCTGAAAATAAAGCAATGTATTGTAGCATCTCTCACTCTGCTGAGTAATTGGGATATTCAGAACTCGGTTAAATGCCTAGTGTAAATTAGTAATTTAGTTATTAAAGTAATTTTCTTTTTGCAGGTATTTGAAAATAAAGGGGCGGTAATGGGGTGCTCAAATCCTCATCCTCATTGCCAGGTAAGACTCCAGTTTTGTTTCGCCTTTTCGGAAAAACAGTAACCCATTTAAGCTGGTTATCAATAGTACCCCTAACCATCATTCTTAATAACTTTTTCCCACTTAAGTGGACAGTGGCGTGTACAGACTAGGGTTGGTCCTTGGCACATTACTACAGGTGGCCCCTCCATGGGGGAACATTGTATATAAACTGGCCCGGAGGGGGGTCTGGGAGATACCCCCCAGAAGTTAAGAAATTTTTTGAAAATCCACATTAAAATTATGTAAAATGCTTAAAAATTTGAATCCAATATAGCAGTGGTTTTAAAACTTTGTTTTTAGTTTGCTTGCATTTGGTGGGTGGACCGGAGCCTCCAACGCAGGTGGGCCCCTGGCACCTGCCAGTCTGACTCTATGGTGTACATGCCACTGTAAGTGGACCTTCTGAAGTCCAGTTCCTTCTAACTGTTCCAGTTACTGTGTTATCTAGTTCATGTAAGAGAGCACTAGAGGTCACAAATTGATTGCCTCTTGCCTACCTTCTTATATGTAGGGCACCAACGTTTTAAGCCTCCCCCTCTAGCATGCAACTATTATTGTCATTAACTAACCATTACCACTCAAACATTTTGATGAGCACCACATGGAAGATTAACATTTATATGTATTTAGGACGATGTATTTACATTTTACTGCTACACTGCGAATGATGCAACAATGTTGTAATTTCGAACGATTGCTTTACCCGCTTAGAAATGGTTTGTCAGGTTTGGTTGTCTGACCTGATCAGCATGTGGTTTTTGGCTTCCCATGTGGTGATAACATTAATTGACCAAGTTTAAAATTATTTTTAAAAAATTCAAACATAAGCCGTGCTACATGAAAGACAGTAGGCTAATCTGTGTTAATTTCCTGTTTAAATTAAAACGCAACAGAAAATTTGCCCAAATGTTCCAATTAATTTTGTGTTTCAATGTATCCACTATCGCTAATTAATTCCTATTGTTTCTTTTGTAACCTAGATATGGGCGAGCTCATTTTTTCCAGACGAGCCAAGAATTAAAGACAAAATGCAGTTAGAGTATTTTCAGCAGCATGGAGTTCCACTTTTGTTAGACTATATCAAGCTGGAATTAAATAAAAAGGTGTGTGCATCAAGCAAACTGTCACAGAGATTATAAGGGGTTATTAAAAAAGTATCTCACACTCTTAGGAATGGGAAGAGGAGTCAGTTCAGAGTGACGTAAACTGACATGGCGTGGGGAAAAGGCGTCACAAATAACGGTCACACTTTATACATAGCTTTATTTATATAAGAAACAAATTTATATAATTTTTTAACTACATAAATAATTTGTTCAGGGGTCGGGAAAGTGAGGGGCTCCTAAAACTTAAGACTTCTGTTTAAACCTGTCAAGATTCTTGGAATTAAAGGTGGCTGTTCACCAGAAGCGTAATTTCAAAACAGGGGCCAGGAGTTGGGAGTGCAGTGGCGGGCCCTGTTCATAAAAAAAAAATGAAGTTATTGCCACTTAAGGCAAGAACCCAGTGGAGGTCGTCCCTTTAATAAAAAAAAATGAAGTTTTTGCAACATAAGGCGAGAGTCCAGTGAAGCTTCATCATACAAAAATTGCGGTTTTTTGACACAGAAGGCGAGAACCTGGTACAAGCCCCCTCATAAAAAAGAAATGCAGTTTTGCCATGCAAGGCAAGAGAATAGTGAATGCAGTTTTTGCCAAACAAGGCGAGAGCCCATTGGAAACCCCCCTTTACAAAAAAACTAAATAAAACTATAAGTTTTTGTCACACAAGTCACAACTTTGACAGAAGCATTAACTTACTTCACGATATTTTCCAGTTACAACAAAATGTTAAATAAATTGGGACCAGAGGGGGAGGGGGGCACCAAAGTCAGTGGGCCCGGAGGCGGTTGCCTCCTCTGCCTCATTGTAGTTACGCTACTGCTGTTCACCGAATGATAGTCTGCAGAATGTAACGCTAACTAGGGCTTGTTTACATTACAGCTTAAAAGGAATAATTGTTATATAAAATGCTGTGCAGCTGTATTTTGCAAAAGTGTCATGCAAATATAACTTAAGACCCTAAATTGAGATATCCACTTGTTTTTTACGATGAAACTCTGTTTGATTTCGTAAAAAAAAAAATCTTTCGCTACAGACGATACACCCGCACCCACCGTTATCGGGAGACCAAGCCCACCGTCCTGAATGACGTTTGATTGACATGTGGGACTTCACATGACTGGCCGGCTGGCTGCGGACTACTTGCATCCCAATGCTAAGAGAATGGGTGATCTTGTGTACAAACGTCCGACTAATTTAACAAACGCTGAATGACCTTAACGGGGCCACAAGTCAAACCAATTCTGGAATTGTGTCGTTTATGTACGTATTTTCTCGCAAATGGCTTCCATGCTGTATGTAAGGTAGACCTACGTCGTCGCAACACGAAGTTAAAAAAAACTACACACTTTCCTTCTCAACGATTTGTAGTACAATCAGTTACTACGCAGTGAAAATGAATAACGTTGCTGATCAAATTAAAAAAAAAACTACCTTTATTCGTGGCCAGGAAATAGTCGTACAGGTGCCAGCTTGGTAACCCTTGTGCGCATGCGTCAGCGCACCCTCCTATAAAAGCGCCGAGGCGGGACCGTGATTCAACTTTCCTTCTGTAGCGCCCATCGTTTGTGGACGCCTTTCGCTTTTTCCCTTTTCAAGCTGACCTTTCGTTATGTGTTGCTGCCTGTCGTCTAGTTTTGGCTCGCAGCCCCCTGATTAGCTGACAGCTTCTACTACGTTCCACCGTGGATTCTTCAGAACAGGCCGTCCCCTTCGTCGGCCTTTGTCTGCTTCCCCTGTCACCATCAGGTTATCTCCTGCTGGCCTGTCTGAATTTTCTTCAACCAGTCGTCTTTCGGTTCCAAAGCTGTTGCCTATCGTTTCCAGAATCCCATGCGACAGCACCAGTTTATCCGCCGCTACGTCTTCAACAGCTGCTGGATCGTCACCAGACCTTTCGTCTGTCGTCCCATGCTTCTCATGCGACAGCACCGTTTCATCGACCAGTGTGTCTTCCGCAGCTGCTGGCCCGTCACCGGGCCTATTATAATAGGTCCTGATGCCCTCGCCCACGGTTTCTCTTCTCTTCCCCGAGCTCCTGATGCACCTCACCCGTACTGTTGGTTTTTCTCGGCTCGCGGTTTTTATCTTTCTGGACTCCAAGTCGACTGCCTTCTTTATCCACCAGTGCTCCAGTACCTTCAGAAGCTGCGAATTGCTTCTCCCTGGCCATCACAAGAGTCACTCAGTGACGTTTAGCACGGTTCTCTGCACCACGTCTTTCATTTCGTGAAGAACACGAACATTCCTACAATAACAGTATAGTTTCTGTATCCCCATTCCCTTTTCGTCTGTCTTCAATAAAAATATCACATAGGATTCCGATGTAAGATTCAGTGTACATAGAATAAAGTTATTCTCTGACAGATGATGACGGTCCACCTAAAGTCTTTCATCCTTAAAAAAAAGCGCAACAACAAAGGCAGCCTTTCTTTTGATTTTCTGCCACTGCTAACAGCTTTTTCGTAACAAATGCATGCGACAGACGTTTTCTTCATCAATCAGTTTCCATACTTTGGACCTTCCGGTCCTTTGCACCTGTCTCACTGTCGCCTCCGTCACACCAGACTTTCGTTTTAATGCCATCCTAATGCATAATGCGCAACCTGTCGCCACCATCCACAGTCTGCGGTCGTCCTTCACCTACTGTCGCCTCGCTTCCTTAGCTTTCGTTCAAACAAGATGGGGGAGCTGTAGGACGACCATCCTGGCTATGCACATGTAACATCTCAAGTTGGCTCCGGGAGTACACTTCTATCACTAGGCTCACTCGCACCAGACCGCCCCTTCCGACCTCTGCCTGATTACTGTTCTGTTGTGCTGCATAACTGTCTCTCTCGCTGGACCCTGGACTACCACTATCTGCTGACAGCTCCTTCATACCGCTCCTTCCCACAATCCCTTGCTCAGATTTTGGCGGGATTATCGCGTCTGTCGCAGATCACGTTGCTCCTGCTACTCTCACTCCCTTATGCTGTGGATTGTTCTTTTCCCTGCTTGGATTTTCGGCCATTAGCATGGGTAAACACCACCAGGTTGTTTCGTCCTCTCCTAATTCTCCACACAGTGATCCTCAGGTTTTGACTACTGCCTCTCACTGCTTCGTGTTCCTGAAAAAATGTTTGTGCGCCGCCATTGTTTCGGAAAAGTCCAGAGTTGACCCGCATCAAATGTGCAGATGACATCGTTCATGTGACTATTTCATCGATCCGTGTGCCATTTACCTCACGATTGATGAACCTATTGGAAGAAGATTATGGTGAAGCAACAAAAATCCAAGGCTTGTAAGGAGCAGCGTGACCGCCAAAAGCAAAGAGAACTTTTCAAGCTTCTACACAATCTACGACGATCTCACAGTAGTCCCAATCTAGTTCTCATTCAGCTCCTCCCGACGTAAGAAGACCACGCAGCTGGTACCACATTCACCTTCTCGTAAGCGGCAGTCTGGTTCCATTTCTCATTCCCCATCTCCCACACCACAGAAAACTGTAATAGCTCCATCCCCACAACCAGCAACGTCGCCACGGAGGCACAAGAAAACGAATAGGCTCCATGTTAAAATCTCTGCCACTCGTACAAGTCAGCACGCTACACTTTCAGCCTCCAGTCATGTTGCCACGGCTACCTCTCGGTCTCCCATGACGACAGTTAATCCTTTGCAGACTTCTTTGTAAGAAGCATCTCGTACCCAGCCCACCTTGCCAAGCTTTTCAGCCCTGGCGAACCCAGCTTCTTCACAGCTCTGTTGCCATCATCCCAGATGTGTCTGGTATGCCTTCGCTCTTTTCTTCTGGTCCTGGACTGACAAAGAAACTTAGCCGGGGTCTCCACCTCCAGATAGACGATCCCAGCTTCTTTCTAGAAATGTTCTTCGCTACTTACATTCAGGACTTGCTTTCAGAATCAGACATTCTACGTGTGGCCAACATCTCTCTTCCTGACGAGGCATTTCGTCTTCAGTATCAGGTTTCCCAGTGGCGATTTCAGCTCGACCTTGCTAACACCAAAATCAAATTATCTCTCTTTTGTCCGACAATTCGCAGTGATCTTGTTGTCTTCAACACTGTCGGTTGTCAGCTACCCGTAAACCACCCTGTGGACTATCACCCATTGCATCCCGGCTTCAACGAAAGCGAGGGCATAGGTGCCATGACTCTCATCATGCAGCTCCACTTCCTCCTTCTGCCATTCTGCCAACCAATGCTCCGCAGGTGCATAACCACCTCCACACATCACACTGGATTTTGTGAGCTCGTCTTCTTTCCTGTCGTCACCGGTTGGCAACAGCAGCACTCCCACAGTGGCTAGTGCTCCTTCAACGACAGATCATATACTTCCTGGCTGGCTTACGGCGACTTCTTCTCTCCCACCAAACAGATACACATCATATTTACTATGGCAGTATGATGACGCTACAGACTTCATCCCTGTCTTTCTACCCTGGCATCATCCAGTGCTCGGACCACATCACCATGGATGTACCTTGTGTAACCTACTGTGCTACAGCCAAGGGCCACTCTTCGGCTCACTCCCTCGGCTTTTGGCTTCACCTCTAACAATGTCCTTCTTAACTCACGGTTGGACTTCCGTGAGTAAGAAGAAACCATTGAGCATTGAGAACCTAGGCCAGACTTATTTACGAGATTTCTACAAAAAGACTCCTGTTTACATCATTGACACCCTTTGTATTATTTCTTCCTGACAGCTGATATTGTGCTTTGTTTACACGTCGCTTCCCTTCGCCTCTGGGCTTCTTCAGTTTACCTTTCACCTACGGACTATGCATTGCCTTCCTTGCTTTCGAGTTTACTCCCGACATATGATCACACTTTCACTGCCTTTCACTTACAAATCGTGTGTCTGCTTTCTTTGCTTTTGGACTTGATTCTGACATATGAGCTTACTCATTTAGATTTCCCATGTCAACACTAACTCGGGCCTTGGTTCTTCATTTTGCGTATCTTCTTTCGATTCATGTACCTTATATTCTTCTGTGTAACCGTGCATTTAACCTTTTGAAAACAGACTTTCGAGTACACCACAAACTCTGGACTATACTCTGGCAGTGGGATTACTTTGCCTAGTCTTCGTCCGTTCTTTCGACTTTTCGAAGTAGTCTGTGTCTTTCCAGTACTCTGCTTGCATTCTGGGCGCTCCATTCAGCTTCTTCACCCCAACTGGATGTCGTCGGCCCACCGGTTGCCTCAAGGTCTACATTTGTCAGCAGTGCCCTACTGCACCTTCGACCAGAACGACAGGTACTGAATGTTCTTTTACCATCTTGACCTAATCCAGAATGACTTTCACCCATATTGAACCATTTCCCTCCTTGCTTTCTTTTGGCTTAACTTTAAACTGACATCAACAAGCACTCTTCCCGCTTTCGACTGCAGCAAGGAAGATGAAGATAAACTTCAGTATTGTAAGCCCTACTCCTTTGCTTCTTCGAAAGTTTTGACAGATTGGACCCATCACTGTATACTGTCGTCCACTTGCTGAGGTTCTGCCTCGGCTGCGCTTTCGCAGTTAACTTAAATTGTCCCAGTTCTTTCGGTTGTTGGGTTCTTTGGCCCAGGGTTGCCAGCTTGTAATCTTGGGGTGCCTGTCTGGTAGTGCTCGCCACCATTTTTGATGAGGTCTACTGTAATGCTAAAATATAGGTAATAAATATTTTCGGCGGCAACTAGAAACTTTGAAATGCCGGGTACAACCAGCTGATTTTTGCTTCTATTACCTAACCGAAAATATACATTACCTATATCCACCCTGCCTCCCCTCTTGAGTCACCACCTGACGTGGTGACAGGAACGAAAGATGAAACATGGTTGTGCCTCGATGCTTTTATAGGAGAGTGCGTTGATGCATACGCACAAGGGTTACCGAGTTGGCAGTAGGCCTATAAACTTTGCTTATGTGGGGAAAGAGCATTCGAAAACAAGAATGTTAAATTATAGGTAAACGAAAACAAGAATGTTAAATTATAGGTAATGTATATTTTTGATTGGCCGATAGAAACAAAAATCAGCCTGTTGCACCCGGCATTTTAATGTTTTTTCAAGTTGCTATCATTTGTCTAGTCAATTTTAGTGACAAATATTTCTTTACTTTAATTCTTGGTCCTATTTTACGTACCTAAACACAATTATTCATAAGCGGAAAGTTTAAACAAGCTTTTGAAAACAATGTAATCGTCTTATTTTTACCAATACGTGCAAACTTACGTATTTTGAAATTTAACGATGGGTTCTGGGTTGAACCGGTATATGACTGGTACTTGATCTGACCAAATGGGGAAAAAATTGCTCTTATCTGACACGTATGTAGATAATATATTACACTATTGTAAAAAACTCATTTTCTTTTGTATTAAGGGGACAACGAGGTTTTTCTTAGGGACCCAGCCTTACTTCAACACAGCGCTTTGTGGAGGCGTGCACTTAAAGTAATATAAGTTTGGATCACACGGGCACTCTATATGTTACTATTCTATTCGCATACCTCTTTCAATTATTTTCTGATGTCAGATAGATTCGAGCTTTTTTACAGTTACTTGTTTCATATGTTACTGTTGTCACATATGAAAGTTTTGTTTATTTTTTGGGTGAAGGAGAGGGGGGAACATTGAAGATATTTGTTCTTAATGATTTGATAATTTTACTTACAAGTTTCAACTGCTGCACGGTATGAATATGTGAAAAACGTGCCCTGATCAACGGTCTGGACACTATTTTTTACTACACAAAATTAAATAAAATAAAACAAATAAAATAATGCTGTCCAAACACTAATTTTGCAATACAAAGAACTGGGAAAAAATTACAGATTTTAATAATAACAACAAACAACTAACTAAACAACCCAAAGGCTGGAAATTGAGCATTGAACCGCTTGCGTTTCGACAATAAAACGTTTACGTTGTTTCTCCACCAGATGCAACATCTCGCGATGTTTTGCCTCACAAGAACTCATTGCGAACCAAATGTCGCATTTGGTGTGCGGCCCGCCTAACGCCGCACAATTGTGCTGCTTGGAGTACAAACAGAAAATAAATACACTTTTCATCATGCTATCGGTATGGCCAGCTTGTTGTTGTTCCAATGATGTTGTTTGTACTCCTATAACTGCCCGACGCTGCAGCAAGGAAGGAATGTACAAAGAAATTTATTTTTCAAAGAAATAAGCCTAATTTAAGCCTCCTTAACAACCGAGTAAAAATGTGGTGCGTCCTCGGGCACCTGGTAAAAGTCGTAAAGATTAGCAATATCATGGCCACTAGATAGCGCTACGGTGGATTCTTAAAAGATGTTTCCATTGGTGACAACCAGCGTTTAAGTGGCATGTAAGGAAGGGAAAGTTTAATGTTTTATTATAGGTTTTATTATAGGTTTTCTTGTTTTTTTTCCCTTTTGAGAGGGGGAGGTGGAGAGACGGTGTGACATACTTTTTTTTTGGGGGGGGGGGGGTGTTATGAGTAGGTGTGTACATTGGGGAGGGTGGTGGGCTCAAAATTGTCCAAAATAGGGTGACATACTTTTTTAATGGTCTCTAATTATGTAGTTTGTTCTGTTCAGCAATTATTGATCATTTAATTTATTCACAGGAGCGCATCGTAGTTGAAAATAAAGAGTGGGTTGCAGTTGTACCATACTGGGCAGTTTGGCCGTTTGAAACCATGCTCCTACCCAAACGTCACGTAATACGATTGCAGGATCTTTCAGACGAAGAAAAAGATGGTATGGTAAAAACGTCTAAACTTGGATGTAAAACTTGTGTAAATCATAACGACAGAACACTAAGACCTAATACGATGCAAACCTACTTCCGTTGCCTTTTGGACTAAATATGCCTGACTGCGGACGTGTGGCACCAATTTTCAGCTTAAGACTAATGCACTATCATAGTGACTTTGTTGGGCTTCTTATTTGGATGAAAGATGAATCAGTTCACCACTCAGACCCGTTGACATTTAGTAAAGGCAACAGAAAGTTTTCCATCTGTATTTGCATAAAATTCTAAGAAAACAGTTACAAGTTTAATTAACACTAGTGCTCGTAATTTCTGGTTATTGTGCAATCGATTATTCTTTTTCCTTAACGATCAGTTAAATGAAAACCGAAATAATTTTTTTTACTTTCTTAATTGGTAACAAAATACGAGATAAGAGAAATGTAGGCTACGTTAATGAACCGAATATTATTTAGTGATCATTTTAATTATGGTATTTCGATTTTTTACTTCAAAACTCAAAATTACGATCAATGTTAGAATACAGCTTTGCAGCACAACCAAACATACGTTAATTTCGTTGTGTGGGAAAAAAAGTATTTACATTCTCTGTTTTATGGGAATTGTGCTTTTAAGCGACGATTTTGTTGTGCTGCTGAATCGCTTTACCACGTAAAGCTGGATGGGTCCACTCATCTTGTTTCGGGATGCGGATATATCACACAACTTCGCATAGTGAGCGCACTGCTTCGAAAACTTTATGAATGAAACTACGGTCAACTAACACAAACACGAGCCCCAGTTGTCATGAAATAACAGAATCGAAAAAAGCAAATAAATTAAAATGAACGAAAATTGCCCTGAAGTTTTCTAGACTGCAAAATGGCCTGTTGTGGGACGTCACCTGTTAACCTAAACCAAAAACAATACATTGTAAGCAAAAAACCCGCCAAGTGTTAGCCTTTGAACGTCTGTGATATCAAAAACGAGCCAAGTTTCCACGCATCAGACCTACATCGCAACTTTGTAACTTGGTGCATTGCTACGTTTTTTTTACTTGAATGATTCGGCTATGTTCAAAGAAAAATATAACACTTCCTCCACAATCATGACTTCACTATAGTCCTTTTATTTGTGGTGTATATGTTATGTTTTTCTTTCAACAAT